>JARJDW010013314.1:0-22019 GCA_030264715.1 Adinopsis sp. GC000173
GTTTCAACTAAGAATAGTAAAATATTAATTAGTTTCATGATAAATTCATTAGGTAAAAAAATGTCATAAAATGTTATTGAAAAAAAATGTCATGGAATGACATTGTTGCGTCGCCTAAAAAATCGCAAGGCGAACCGATATGAAAATACACAAAGAACAAATTAGAAAATTTTAAAAAAATATGCGAAAAATGATTATATATGATTGTTATTACATTTTTCAAGTCGTAATCCCCCAAATTCTAAGTGATTTACCTCGGGGTATTCTTAATCTGAATAATTTGCAATAAAATCGCTTAGAATAGGATAAAAAATAATCGCAATCTGTCAAGGATGTCAATAGTTAAATTTCTATATATTCCTACACAATTTTCCGCAATTTTTAAGCGATCCTCGTTGAGGAGGCCTTAAACTAATAATCTACAATAAAAACGCTTGGACAAATTGGAAAATTACATGAAAATCTGCCAATAACCTCAATATTCATATATTTTAATCAAATTTACACATTTTCCAATTCAAGTTTCCGCAAATATTTAAGCGCCCCTCCTTAAGAAGACCTTAAACTAATAATCTACAATAAAAACACTGCAAAAATCGCGTGGAAAATGAGAAAATTGCATAAAAATCTGTTAATAACCTCCATTTGATAAAATTACCACATTTTCTAAAGCAATTTTCATCAAATTTTCTTATGCTCTACCTCGAATGGAGAACATTCAAATAATATCCAATCAATACGAAATAGAAATCGCTTAAAAAATGCGAAAAATAAATCAAAATCTCTCAATAATCATATTTTTGGTAGAATTTCTACAAGTTACAAGCATTTTCATCAAAATTTCATATACCCTATTTCAAAGACATGCTAATCTAAAAATCTGCAATAAATAATTATAAAATTATCATGGAAAGTGTAAAAATTTAATGAAAATCTAACAAAACCCTCAATTTCACTCATTTCCCAACCGATTTTTATAAAAAAATTTATTATATTCACGTGAATTAATTCACAATCTAACAATTTCGCATAAACCCACGACAAAATTGTGGATTTCACTCACGATTGTAGCCGGTTTCGTACGCCACCGATTCGATGATCTCATTATCGATCTTAATCCCAAACCATTGCTGCAACTGTCGCACAATCTCATCGTTGGTCAGCCGCGCTGAGTGCGTTACCTGCTCCTGTTCCAATTCCATGTTTTCGTTCATTTCGCTGCTTTAATCTACAACAAAAACAATCAACTATTCACTGTCTATCATCAGCGATGATAAGATATATAACCTTACCTGATTGATTAAAACACTGCGCAGTTTCTGTTTGCATACATTTTCGGGATTGTAGTTGATAATATCTGCAATATCAATAAATAAATAATAAATAAGCTGATAAGAATTCGCGCGAGTGGGAGAGAGATGCACGACTTACCCAAAACAAATAAATAGCGTGCGAACGTTGATTTCTTCCAAATTCGCGACGATGCGAACGCGTAATTTAAGGCACTGCTCGTGACGGTGAATTTTTTATTTATTTTATTGTTAATTTGAACGAATAAAAATTTTTTTAAGACATTTTTGGTGCGTGGATGCGTGGTGCGATGTGCAACTGGTTCTGTCATTTTCACTACCAACCCAACAAAACTTTATTTATAAAAATTTTTAACCTAAAATTATTATCTTTTATTCAAATTTAAATAGTTTTTGATTGAATTGTTAGAAATTTAACGATTTTGAGTAAATTTTATAAAAATTTGATGATTTTGTAGTATCGCTACTTGTTTGCAGATGGCACTTTGTGTTAAATTGTCAAACAATTTAATTCAAAACTTTGAAAATCATATAATTTAGTCAATTTTAAAGCAATAATAATGGAATAAATAAAAAGTCAAATTAAAGTAATTTTAATACATAAAAACTAATTTAGATTAATTTATTTGTTTAAATAGTGTGCTGTGGTGATAAATATATTGAAAGCTGTCATATTTATTCGAATCTTTAATTTCGTCAATTTTTACTCAATTTTAACACCGATGGTAAGTATTTCACTTAAAGCATTTTATAACTTGTATCCAATAGGAATGGAACACTGTGCAGAATTGATTTTTGGCTTGAAATGGAGACTAAAATGCCAAAAAATGATTGAGTTTCATGTAAGCGTGACAAATATTAATAAATTTTTCAATGTAAAATATCATAAATTGTTTTAGGAATGGTCGCAAACATACAGTCCCTTCAAGAACAACAGTAATATCTACACAAACTCCACACCAATTCGATTCTACTAAAAATCGATGCTTGTCGCAATAAGCATGACCGATATATTAACGCGTTTGTGTGCGCTAGCTGCTGACGTCGATGTTCTATCGCCAATAATGAATGCAATTGCTTGTGTTGTTGCAATCACAACAACAACGTGTCGCGTTATTATTATTAGAAGACCTTGCAATTCGACTGCGCCAGCCAACAAACAGCTGATCCAACAGGCAGAGGCGGCGCTACAATTCACAATTTTAATGGGTCCCAGTTAAATTTTCAGCGATTCTTAAAACATTCAATTTTTGATTGATTCAGATAGATTGATTTGGGATTTTCTACTTTGATTTGCGACATTTTCCATCACAGAGAAATCGGAAAAAATGGCTAAATTTCCATGCACAGAAAATCCCCAAAAAATTGAATTGAATGGAGATAAAAAATAGTTTGCACCAGGTACACTATCTACGCCTCTGTCCCCAAAACTTTTTTTATTCATTATTTCGCTTATTTTTTTTTAATAATATGTTGTCGAATGGTAAATGGTAAATTATTTACGCGCTCGTTTTACATTATAAACAAATCAAATGAAATTGGATCTTTAATCATTGCAAAAAGCCAAATCACGAGTTGAATTAACAAAACTTTAACGAAATTTAGCACCAGCAGCAGCACCATTATTACATCGAATTGTATGCGTGTATAGTTAGTTGGGTATACGTACGAAATGATTAATTATGATGTAATTTATGAAATTATTATTATACAAACACAAACACGACCGACCTCGCATTATTAAAAAATGAAACCGAACACATTTATTGTTTGATCAGCGTCGTCGTTACGGTTTCTCCTCCGCCGCATACGCCGGACACCGAATCAATTTCATTAATCAATCAATTCTAATTGGTGCGCGTCGCAACATAGAATATTATACATAGAGTATTTTTACGTAATAATAGCATAATAATAATAAATCGCTCTCACATCATTTGTAAGTATTTAGTGCCAAAAGATTGTGTCGTATTTTGTGTTAGCCAAAAAAAAAATGTTTGTGGAAAATCGTCCGCCCACCGTGAGCGTCTCAGTGTGTAAATTAGACGAATGCAATCTGCATACTTATATTTTCCATTATGAAAGCGACCATCAGCATCATCACGGCGGCGGCGGCGAAGAGGTGGATGGTATAATGGTGGCGAAGGAGGTATGGCAGGTGTTGCTGTCGGTTTGCGGTGAGTGGTATTTCCCGCTTCATCTAAAAAAAAACCACACACATTGAATATATTTTTAATTTGTTGCATTGTTTTAGTGCGTGCCATAAACTTTCCATCAAATGAGAATTTCTATTAATTTATAATTGCAATAAACATGTGTGTGTGTGTATGGAAATGATAGCGTTTTTGCAGTGTAGGTTAACACATTATCGAATTTCACATGTTTATGTCGCGTTAAAGTTGATTAGAAGATTAGAAATTGTAAAAATGGCACTGATTATTAGTTTTTAGAGATTTTTTTGGCTATTCAAAATGGGGGATCATTTTAAAACTATATTTTTGTTCAATTTTCACATTTTTCAAGAGACTTTCATCGTAATTTCATTGTGAATAATTATATTATGACTTCTTAAAGGTCGAGCCCATAAAAATTAGATAAAAATCGCTTGGAAAATGAAAAAAATTAACGCAAATAGCGGAATAACAATTTTAATAGAGTTTCATTCATTTTACACATTGCCTAGCGATTTTTTATCATGTTTTCATAACTAAATTATGAATTCTTAGACATAACAATTTTCACATTTTTCAACTTTCATTAAAATTTCATTGTAAATGATTATATTATGGCTTCTTAGAGGTGGAAAATAGCGAAATTGCAATTTTAATAATTTTTTATTCATTTTACACATTTTCCAAGCGAATTTTATAAATTTGCACTGAATATGAATATATGATAAATTCTTGAATGTAAAACTCTATAAAAATTTGATGAAAATCGCTCAAAAAGTGTAAAAACTAGTTTCCATCGAGCTAAAATCAATAAAAGAATTAGAGGTTGCTAAAATGTCTCTTATTTTATAGATATTTTTGACAAAATTCAAACACCTACTGTCCAAAGGTGATATATACGAGGTTTTTAAACATTTAATTTTGGGGTGGATGTTTCATTGCGTGGAATGGAAATTTTAGAAGATTTTCTTCCAATTTTTTAAAGATTTTCACGAAAATTGCTCCAAAATATGTATTGGAATACACTAATCTAATAGGAATAAACTAATAAGAATTTCTCATTAAATTTGTTCTAAATTTACACTTAATTAGCAGAAGTTGTAGCAACATATCCAGGTTAACTAACCAATCTCAAATTTCATTACATTAAGTGTGTTTGTTTGCATTGTTAAACGACTTTAATAATCCACTTTATTTTTCACAGTCTTTTAACAAATTAATAAACGTATAAAATATTCATTCGACAAAAATGATTTAACGTCAACTAAATAATTAAATTAACAAAAATTTGTTTTAGCCACCACCTTTGCGCTCTCCTTCGGCATGATGCTCGGCTGGCCATCGCCGGCATTCCCCAAACTCATCAACCAACAGACCATCACCTTCAATCAGAGCCCATTGATGGCGGCCTTCTTAATGTACGGCAACATCTTCGCCATTCCATTCAACACGTGGAAATTCAACACGACCAAACACGGCATCCAAGCGGCGTTAATCATCAAGCTGATTGGATGGCTTCTATTGTGGCAATCGACGGATGTAACACAGATATTCATCAGTCGATTTTTGGTTGGAATTGGTAATGGGTACGGTATAGGACAGTTGAAGAGTTACGTGAAGGAGATATGTGATGCAAAGCTGGCTGGTTTACTGTTAAAAAGCATTAATTGTTGGATATTCACCGGAGTATTGTTGATTTACATCATTGGCGGCTATGCGACAGCATTCGAACAACTCGCTCTCTATCCATTATTCATCATAGTGGGAATATTTATACTTGTATTTTTGTTACCAAACACACCGATTAGTTACTACGAGACGGGCGAATTGAAAAGCGCTGAATTATGGTTGGAGCGCATTAAAGGTGATGGTAACTTGAATAATTTACTAGCTAAAAAGACAAACACAAATTTAAGCCTAGTCGAATTGATTAAAATTAAAAAATTATGGCCCAGATTGACATTGATGATATGCATTGTGTTCGTACAACAATTTTCCGGCGCGCCGGCGACGATCGTCTACGGGGAATTTATGATGTCGAGTCTGGACGTGGCAAATCCACGCTTTATGGCAATATTCTATGCGTTAACTTTCCTTATTGGTAATATTCTAGGCAACTACTTAATAGCTACAATTCCAAACAAGAAATTGACTTTATTTCTGGGATGTTTCTTCGTTGGAATCATTCTAAGCGTACAAATCGTAAATCTACGCATGAATCTGGCGACGCAATGGAGTTACTACCTATCGTTCGTTGTGATGCTTCTCTACATATTCACGCATGGATGTTTTCTAACATCGATTCCCTTCACACTGGGCGATTACCTATTTCCGCAAAATGCACGCAACGCAGTCGCCCAATTCCACCTGATGTTCTTCTCGCTGTATGCGATTGTGATCACGAAATTGTTTCAAGTGTTTTACTCCAATTTTGATTTCTTCGTCATCTACGCGTTGTTTTTGGCTGTGTGTATATTCGGAATGGTTGTGGTGCTGATATTCGTGCCCAATACACAAACAAACTGAAAAAGATGATAGAATTCTAATTAATGTGATCGTTGTTTAAGTGATTAATATTTTTATTTAATTTAAATAAATGCTAGAACGATGTTAATTGACAATTTCATTCTCAAAAAACCTGTAACATTTAAACATTTTCAAGATTTATTTATAATCTAATCATTTGTAGAAAAAAATTGATAAAAATCTCTCAAAAAAATTAAAAACAAATTTCTAACCCCAAAAAATTAACATGTCAGACAATGATATATCATTGATGTCAGATAATGAGTGGAATTAACAAAGAAGCTAATTATAAATTACGCACGTTTACAATGATAAATCCACTTTTAATTGATTCGAGAACTCACAGTTTTTAATTAATTTGTTGCATCTTGCATCATAACAAATGTAGTTGTTTAGTAAGTATTTAAACTTCAAGTTGGCACTCCTGTGTTTATATTGGCAACACGACAGCTTCGACAGCTTCACAGCTTCAAAATGTTTGAATTGTTTTTTCACAAGCAAATAAATAAATAAAAACATATTTTATCTAAAATAAATGCAAAACAAATATCGTAATTTGCAATGATAACAAACGATGACCTGCTACTTGTAGAAGAAGACCAGAGAATGAATATTACAGATTTTGTTAAGGTTAGGAGTGAAAACGGCTGGAAAATAAAACTTTTTTAACAAAAATAAATTTAAATATACGTAACAAAATTTTTCACATTTTATACTGTACTACTATATTGAAATCACAGCTTTCTTTTTAACTTAAATCTAAAAATACTTTGAACGCTTTCTACGTGGAGCTTCATCTTCATCATCACTCATCACATTCTCATCATGACTTGAACTACCAACACTCTCAACTGTCGTATCGTGATTACTCCGATTTTCTTCTTCCTCATTATCATCATCATTATTATTCGTTGGCTTTGTATTCAAAATGCGAAAATCGCGCGCCGTCCCTAATCCGATGTACTTATCCAGATTCACTTTGGCGCTCTTCGAGAGACGCATCACATACTTGTTGAAACATTCCATCTCATAGATGAGCTTCGGAATGTGATGTTCGCCGCCCTTTGCTTTGCCCTTCTTTTTACCCTCATTCTCATCATTCTTCTCAATGTAAAGTATTTGTTTATAGAGTAATGGTGATAAAGTTTTACCCACGCTTTTCACAACGATGTCGAATCGGGCCGTTTGTAGATTGACATCCTCCGTAACGATTTTCGCAAAATATTTCGTCAAGTTCGTTAAGCGATTGAATAGGAGTGTATTAATCTTAATGATCGCTTCCGAATTGTTTGATTGCAAGGCAAAATTGCTTAGAATACTGTTGATGGAGATGATTTGGCAGAGGTGGCAGCATAAATTCCGTTCTGAAAATCAAGGAAAAGGTTATCACATTTTGTAGGAGAAACATTTTCTAGCTTAAAATAGGTACAATCTGTCAATTTAAAATATAACCTTTTTACGAACAGAAATTCTTCATTTTTACTAAATACTTTTTTTGCAATAGATTTTAAAGCTGATTCTAACTTTAATAAATAGTTGCCCTACTTAAGAACTATTCTTTCTTTAGAAAATAATTATAGTTATGTCCCAGTAGCTGTTTGACAGTACTTTGGGTTGCCTGCAGCTTATTTGGCTAAAAACGTGTTAAGAAAATGTCATAATTTTTACGTACGTTTATCGGCAGCATTCTTGTAGCTCAACAGCCACTCCCCGTTCAATCTCATAATAATCCAATCACATTCATCCAATAATGTCTTTAAACTATTCGCGACATTGCCCAAAACGCTCCAACAGTTGCCATCGTTGATCATCTGATACTTGGCATCGTTCGATTGCGTGTTCAGATCCTCCTCGTCGTTAATGTACCCAACCAAATCGCCAATCTGACTCACCGTGTTCTTCATCAGGTTCAGCGATGTTTTGTTCTTGATCTGCTGCTCGAACATGAACGCAAATACAAAGCTGACGTTTTTCTTGTCGAGCTGGATGTCTTTCAGCGTGTATTGCTTCAACCAATTCAGCATCTAAAAAAACAAGAAAAAATAAACAGCTCAGAAAAAGGCGGGAAAGCGACAAAAAAAGAAAAGACATAAAGAAACACATGAAAAATAAAACGACGTGATGCAAAATCAGTGATAAGTCATAAAGAAAGAATGAAAGAACGAAAGAACCTAAAAAAAATAAAAGACACAAAAATGAGAAGGTTTTAAACTTTTCATACCCATTCACGAGCGAATATTCCACATTGCGACTGTTTATCGAACGACAAAAAAATCAAACCTCAAAAAGGAAACATCAAGAAACATGGCAGAGCGAAAAAAACATGAAAAAACAGTACAAGAACTTTAAAGAGACAAAGTCTACTTACGTCATTGCTTTGAAGCGATTCGGCCGGCAACTGCCCAGCCAACAACTTCAACGTCCCCAATATCACACCGCGCACATGTGCCGTCTCATTCTCCATCACCGACAGCTCGTCGAACTTATCCAACAGCCGTTGATAGTGCTTCAAATAGACTTCAAACACAACATAATCATCCCGCTTTGTTTTATCGGCAACATTGCACAAGAAGCGCATCCATTGGTGATTGAAATTCGCGTGGACCAACTCCAATGCGGCGTGAAATGTTTCCAGCGCGAGGATAGCGGTGTGCTCGTCGAAGTCAAGGAAGTCGGCGAGACGATCGATGCAGCGCTGGTAGGTGATCTTCGAGATGGCTTCGATCGATTCGTAGATGTCGTGTTTGTGGTCGCGCGGGAAGTATTTGGCACGTTGGAGGGCGGTGATGGTGGTGAGGATTGAGCGTAGGGTGAATTGGTGGAAAAAGACGTTTGATTTGAGGAGGTCGGCATTGTCCAGCTCAACGTCAGGTCTAAAAAACAGAAATATTAGTTGAAAAAATTTGGAATTAGTTTACTCTTGTACTCTACTTCAACAAATTTCATTCTTTTTACAACTTTTTGCTGTTTTTATTCTTTTTGCTATTTTCTCTTGTTATTTTTCTCGCCTTGTTTTTGAAAAAGTTGCAAAAGTGCAGCGAAAACCATGAAAAAGTTGTCAAAATTCAGTAAAAAACACAAAAAAGTTTAAAAAAAAACATGAAATACAAAAAAAAGTTATAAAAAATGGCAAAAACAGAAAAAACGAGGAAACTTTTCAGTTACTTACAAATGTAACAATTCCATGAGCTTAATCAACGCCTTAAGTGACAACAAACAATCGTTGGCTTTAAACACATTCTTCCCAGCTCCACCATTAGCCTTTGTATGCGTCGTATTCTGTGTACTGTTGCCCCCACCACCACCACCAGCAGCATCATCCTTCGCCTTCTTACTCTTGTTACGTCCCTTCAGCGATTTGCCAAAATCCCCCAGCTGATTGTACACGCCAAATAAATGCTTAATACTCGCCGCACTCTTCTCGCTCCAATAAAGTACGTTAAACTCAATCAGTGCCTCATAGACGGATAGCAGTTCTTTGAGGACGATGAGCTTCGCTTGCGATTCGGGTAGCATATCGAGTAGATCAGTTCCATCATCGATTTCAAACTGTTCCAATTGGGAGTTTTCCATTCGGGTGGTGATGTCACGTAGTGGTTTCAGAAATAGCTGATTGATTTGTTTGCGTTCGTCGTCATTGTATTCGTCGATGTCTAAAGCGTGGCAGGACATCAAGACGATGTTGTGGATTAGTCTACCCAACCCCTCCTAAACAAAAGAAGCAAATTAGTAAGATCGAAGCAATAATTTGATGAATAGGGTCAATGTTGCAGAAGGACAATAAATGTTCAACTTTTTGAAGAAGAAAAACAGCGTTTCGTCACTAATTCATTGATGGTTTTTACATAAAAAGCCAAAAAATTAATAGGGCCAATGTTGATAACAAACTTTGGAGGTAATTGGCGCAACGTTGGATTAAATTTCCCAATTTTAAAACAACTTTAGCGTATTTTTGCTAACCTAACCTAAAAATGTGAAAATTGCAAGAAAATGTCATGAAAACAAAAAGTTTGGACAATGTTGGATTTTCACAATTTTTTTACCTGTTGAATAACGTCAACGCCACGAATTTGCACAATTTTACTTAAATCCAGCGCCAGCTTATCATCGCCATAGTTCACGTAAGTAAAAAAGTGATTCCACAACAGCTTCAGCACTGGAATGCTCAACATTCCATTTTTCAATACTGCATCGCATACAGCTACAATCAGACAACAAATTTACTCAATTAATTAAAACATGCGATTTTTTTAAACACCAACTTACAATCGTAAAAGACTATCTTTTTCTCGACGCTCTGCTGGAAGCAGCGTCGCAATAATCCAATCACCTCAAAGCACAGCGCCTCGTTGGAGTATTGGCGCACTTGTTGGGAGGATGTGACGGTGGGGTTGTAGTAGGCGACGCTCAGCTGGGAAAGAATAGACGAACCGGATGATTCGATGCGGCTTTGACTTAATCGTGCCACATCGGTCAGTTTGATGTCTTTGATCAGCTGGAGGAAGCCGATGACGGCGATTTTGTGCGTGTGCGGTGCGCTACAACAAATGTAAAGCAATTGAGAAATTAACGAATAAACAGTCATAAAACTATCCGTGCATTTACCATGAAAACAGCGCCTTTTTCAGTACGAGCACAAGTCGATCCCTCAACGTCGTCGACACCTTCACCAACGGCGCCAACGCATCCAAAACCTGCTGCCCCGTATAATCCGGCAGAAACATGAGCTTCTCCATTAAATCCATGGTGCGCGCTTGATGTTCGAGCATGCACATTGGAAAGTGTTTGAACAACGCCCGAATACAATCGACGTGCTGTTCGCCCGTAGACTCCGACAACACATTAAAGCGCCGCAGTATCTCGCCGCACAGATTGTTTTTCAGCTTGATGAGTTTAATGATGATCTGCTTGCCGAGCTGCCATAGTTCGCGTGCGATTGTTTCCCGTCCGAATGCTTTCGTGGCGGAGAGGAGGTCAAAGGCAAGATAAACCAGGCCTTTGATTACCGAATCGCGATCTTCTACGCTATTGGCTACCAAACTGGACATCACCACCGCCAAATCACGTGTGTCCGGCGCCAGTTCGCGCAACCATGCCGATCCGGCGCGCTTCTGTCGCTCTCTGATCGTCTGCACCAACGCCGGCTGCACGATCTTCAAGATGCGCTCCTTGTACGTCGGCACATCTAACAGCGACAGTAGCACATTCATCTGAAACGGATGAAGGATGAATTCCGGTGTTTTCGTCAATTGCGTGGCGAATTTGAGGTAGTCGCCGATGATGTGATTCGATGAACGGCCGCAGGCATTGATGTGATACAGAATGGTGCTTTCCGCTTGCTTTATTTCGAGCGTCATTGCACTTTCTACAATAAAAATGACAAAAAATGAAATAAATGTATCAAATTGAGTGTAAAACTGCTCACCGATGATGTCGGTATTGTCTGAATCCGGATTAGTAACCGTCTCGTTTATATACAAATTCACATTAAAATATTTGTACAGATTGATGAATATCGCTCGCCCGTTGCGATCACGACAGAATTCCAACAGCTGATAGACGAAGCCTGGTAGTTCTTGAGCGGTTAGCTTATCAATGTACTGGCAGAGCTTCTTGACTAGGGTTTTATGTTCTTCATCGTTCAACTGCGACCAACTAAAACAAAAATCAGACAAAAAATGTAAAATCAGGTTAAAACACTGAACATTTCATAGGACTTTGATTTCGATTGACGAAGAACTAAAACCTAAATTTACTAAAATTACATTTTTTCCAATTCTCTTAAAATCTTTACACCTTTTAGCATTTTATGCAGAAAGTTCACATCCACAAGCTATTCAATCATCTAAAACTTACCAAAACATATCGGTGAGCGATGTGACAATATTCGTCGACCACTCAATCTGCGTGATCTCACCAATTAACCGCTTTTTACACTCGACTCCGCTAATATTTACATCCTCGTACTCGACAGTTCTGTGCTCTGTGACCGCGTGCAGAACATTCGGCAATAGATCTTTCCAACTATAAACAAACAACAATTTTGAATCCATCACAATAGCAAAAATCAATCATATTTACTATAAATCTGTTATTTTGCCCTTGCGTAGACTCTCAATGCAAATCCGGCAGAGCTGAACCAAATCCGACGATAGTAGACGATGCAGATTTCCCGTTATTGCACCAAGAATTTCAGACGTCTGATCGTGGGAGAGATTCATAGGATCTAACAACTTCGTGATCGCCTTGATCCATCGAAAACGAGTTTCTTCGTTGCATTCTTGAAGCACTTCGTTAAGGAACTCGCTGAATCGCAACAGGTAGATGTGTTTTTTTGTAAAATCGTTGATTATCTAATTAAACATAACCAATGAATTAATTATTAATACGATAGATGCGATAATTACGTCACGAGATTGTATTGAATTGATATTGGTTGCAAAGTTTTCGCGTGTTTCTTCTTTAAAATAGGCTTCGAGTTGTTCCATGTCTTTGCTGCTGATAGTTCTAACTGATTCTAACCTATCGAGTTGTGAAAAACAAGCGGGAAAATAAATGACAGCTCAGATTTCTATATTTTATAGCGCCATCTATGTGATGGTAGATAAAGTATGGCGGTGTTTAGCACGGACCAGTTTGGATTTTGGGTCATGCGCACAAAGTTGCCTATAACAAGAGAATAAAATTTTGAATTCAAAGTGATTGTGAAATCTGGCACGAAACATGTCAATAATCGTACAGTTTTGGCATGATAGTCGACTGCCATTTAAAGGCAAAGTTATTTGTATATGCAATTTGTAATTGTGACACATTTGGACGTCCGCCAAATATTACAATGTGATTATCTAGCTTAAAATGGTGTAATTGTTACAATTGTTTAAGAAAAATGATGTAACAAATATAAGAGAATCGATATAAAATGCAGCAAACATTTCTTTTGGGGCGTTTTGTTTTATTCCTTCACAAAGTCAGCGAAATGCTGCAATGTGTGAAAATTGCAAAGAAAATATTTATTTTAGAATGAAACTCATCGATGATGATCAATTTAAAGTGCAGCGAGTATTTTTGGAAACACAGCCATTATTTTCAGCACACTAACACAACATCGGACGTTTTGTTTTACTCCTTCACAAAGTCAAAGAAATGCAATTTACTTAACCTAAAAATGGTGACGTTTAAAATGCGGCGAATATTTTTGGATGTGCAACAACCATTTTTAGCACACTGGCACCACCAGATGTTTGTGTTACTTCCTTACGAAGTCGCAGATCAACCAGTATTCGTAAAGACATCGTAACCAACAACATTTATCACTGTGGCACATCTAGAAGTTTGTTTTATTCCCTCACAAAGTCCGAGAAACATTACAAGGCATGAAAATTGCAATTTTCCACCTAAAAATTAAGAGAATATTTATTTTAGATGAAATTGAGTGCAAAAAATATTTTTCAGGGTACACTGCAGTCACTAACTACACATTTGTTTGCTAGAAATTGTTTAAAAAAGATGATGAAATTATACATAGATAGTAATTGATTTGTAAGTGCAGCGAGTGTATTTTTGGGCGCAGAGCCATCAATTTTTAGCACACACTACTGCGACTACTTAAAACTGAGACACAGCGCCAGACGTTTGTTTTATTTTTTCTCCAGCAGCCAAAAATCGGATATGCGAAGCCTGGACATATTAATAGATTAGATAAAGACCCTGGACAATACACGAAATAAAAGTTGAACTATACTACAGTATAGTAGTAAGTAGGTAGGCCGTCGCTCGCTCGATGTGTGAATTACTTGCACCGTCGTCGTCATCGTCGCACAAAAACCAACACGAACAACACCAACGCTTCCTGCTGCGCTGGCACCGGCACGAAGCCACCCTCGCCGACCACTTCCACCAGCTGCACGACGATGGCCTCTTCAGCGATGTGATACTGAGCGTGAATGGTGTGCAACTACGTTCGCATCGTCTCATCCTCGCCGCGTGTAGTTCGTATTTCTTACAGATATTTCAAGTAGGTATTAACACACTTGATCAAGAAACAACACAATGATGATGATGATTATTGTATATAGGAAGCGGATCGTAATCGCATCGAGCATCCGTTCATCGTGCTGTTGAACGCGCATATCGACGATGTACGTGCGATCTTGTCGTTCGTCTACAAAGGCGAGTGTTTCGTGGTTAAAAATAGGATACCGGAACTGCTTGCCACCGCGCGCAATCTAAAAATATCTGGTTTGGGCGATTTTCAGGTATTGTTGTTTGTTACACATGTCACACAGATATTATACATGACACATTAACCTAATTACACGTTCAACTTATTTTTCAACCAAATTCTCGTTGTTCCGGTAGAAAATCATTCAAAAATCTTAAGCAAATCTATTGGAACATTGAATAGTAACCATTTCACATTGGCGTAATGACAGATTATCATATATTTCTTATGTTTGTGATTTGGGTTTGGTCCATTTTCAGGTATTGTTGTAACATGATATGTAAACGACAAATTTTTAGTATAATAGTTACTCATTTTTCAACCGATTTTGGTTGTGATTTCATTGAAAACCATAAGAGTATGGTCTCTGAGAGGTAGAGAATCTTAAAAATTTAAGAAAATCGCTCAGAAAATTGTACAAAAACAATT
This sequence comes from Adinopsis sp. GC000173, assembly GCA_030264715.1. Taxonomy (NCBI): domain Eukaryota; kingdom Metazoa; phylum Arthropoda; class Insecta; order Coleoptera; family Staphylinidae; genus Adinopsis; species Adinopsis sp. GC000173. Next base: position 14,658 of record JARJDW010013314.1, read on the forward strand.
TTAAATTGACATAATGTCGATTTTCATTAAACTAATTATACTTATATATTATATAAAGTTGCAGTCTCTACAGATACTAAAAAGCATGTAATTAATAATTTTTAATCCATTTTCAGTTCGATGATAGTTTGGTAAATTCATCGCAAGTTGTATGCGCCAATGTGAACACAACGGTCGTTCCACCAATAAAAACAGGTAATTTAAACTCCATTCCTATTATCTATTACAATTTTAAAATTTTGTTGTTGCAGAGACGAAACAGCATCGCGACGTACCCGAGACGTGCAAATGCTTCGTGTGCGGCAAGTACCTGAGCAACCAGTACAATCTGCGCGTGCACATGGAGACGCACGACGAGAATTATCACGCGTGCAACGCCTGCCCACACGTATCTCGCAGCCGCGACGCCCTACGCAAGCACATGTCCTACCGGCATCCGGACAAGTATCACGCGCGCAAGCAAAAGCGATTCGTTGCGACGACCGCAACGACAGCACTACTTTAATAATGTTAATATCAATTCCATTGAAATCAAAGTGATATTAGTTGTTATATTACTAATTTAACAAAAATATATTAATTAAGAGAAACAATAAGTGGAGTTAATGATAACAACAATGATGATTACCAACAGCCGGATCCGTATGTCTTGTCCCAGACGACGTATTGTTCCAAGTCGTTGGGTGAGACGCTGGATCGGACGCGGGATAGAGCTTTGCGGAAGTCATCCATCGATACAGCTCGCACCTAAAAAGCATCACAAACGTTAAATGGAAAGCAAAGAAGTTCTCTCTTAAGTAGCAGAGGTAGTTAAAGATGTGCTTCAAAACTGTCTTAAAACCAAGCAGATTTTTAACTACCTGCCAGAACTTATTCACTATATTCTCAGCCTCATACTTACTTCACCCGCTTGAATCGTTTCAATCTGCGATAGATTAATCGAACGTATCGGCCAGAGACACGCCTCCGAGCATAAACTACGCATATCCGCACCGGAATACCCATCCGAAAGTCGACAAATCTCGCTCATGTTGTCCGCATTCAGATCGTGACGTTCGGAGCCCATTAGTTTTTCGACTAGCTGCAATCTTGCCTCAAATTCGGGAAGTGGAATGTATAATCGCTTCACAAATCGACGTCGCGCCGCCTCATCCAACTCCTGCGGCCGATTCGTCGCGCCAATCACCAGCAAACGCTCATCCCCATCGGTTGTCGCACCATCCAGCTGCACCAAGAATTCAGTTTTTATCCTTCGCGAGCTTTCATGTTCATTATCACTGCGCTGCGTTAGTAGAGAATCAATCTCATCGATGAATATAACCTACAAAAATTTGACAGATTAATTAATTTAAGTCGTCTTAAGCTTAATTTTAAATGAAAATTGTATGCTAATTGTTTGCAAAGAGACTAAAGAGAGTAACAATAATTATTTACCGCTGGTTGATGACAGCGTGCGACAGTAAACAGCGCCCGCACCATTTTCTCACCATCCCCAATCCATTTCGACGTCAAGCTCGAAGCGCTAATACTAAAGAACGTCGATTTACTCTGCGACGCAACACATTTACCTAAAAACAAAACAAATCACAATATCGATAAAGTAATTGCATTCTAATCTGCAAACCTATTAGAGTTTTTCCAGTTCCGGGCGGTCCAAACAGTAAGATACCTTTCGGCGGACGTCGTAACCCAGTAAAGATGTCGGGACGCAACATCGGCCATACTACAGCTTCTTGAATTGCTGTTTTGGCAAAGGTGAGACCGGCAATATCATTCCAGTGCGTTTCAGTCCCTACATCCATTATCTCCGCCTTGATCAGTTCCACCATCTTCGGATCGATGTTCTTCAAGCGCTCATCGGTGACGGCGTCGTCAAATTCCTGACTCTTTCCACTCTCATCGCTTTACAAAAACATTCATTAAATTAAATTTTCACTCAAAAAATACAAATTGCTTACCTATCTGTGTTTGATAGCACCGGCGAAATAAATTTCTTGCCCAAACCGCCACGCATCGCATATTTTCGCTTCGGTGGCTGCACTGATGTTGATGACGATGATGACGGATTGCCACCATTCTTCTTCGCATTCTGTGCTTTTAATTCCTCCCTTGCTGTAACAAAACCCGTCTTCGGTGGTGCATCGTTCTCCTCCTTATTAAGCTTGCTGGGAACATCAACTTCATTCCTTGTCGCACGAAATTTGTTGAAATTTTTGACATTTTGTGCTTTGAATTCATCCCTGGCGCTGCCGAAACCAATTTTTGGTGCATCGATCTCTTCCTCATTTAATTTTTTCAGCTTGGAAACATCAATTTCATTGCGTGTGGTACGAAATCTGTTTGACGGCTGATTAAATTCCCTGCTGTTGTGACGCTGAAAGCTGTAGGCGCTAATTTTTTCCTGCTTCAACTGTGTTGGTGGTGGTGCTGCTGGTGGTTTTAAACATTTTTTATACAATGCAAGATCTTGATCCATCTCTTTGAGTGCACTATCATCCACCTTCAGCATTCCTTGAATATCCACATTCTGCAAATTACTTTTCCAATGTATGCTATTATTAATCGTCGGTTTAATCTCTTTATTCAACTCATTGATCGATGTATAACGTTGCAAATGATCAAACAGCAGAGTATTTGCAACATTTTGATCGCTTCTAAAAGTAACGATGGGAAATTATCATATATTTTGATTGATTTGCGACTTACAGCTTTAGTATTTCATTGTGCATGGATAGAATACATTCTCGCTTATCTGCTTCATCTAAATTTGCCGCTTGGAGGTGCTTTAATCCATTGGGAATGATGTTTTCCATGTTCGGATTGTAGAGTACCGGCTATCTAAACATAACCTCACAAATGTAAATATTTCTTTTGTTAATTAATTCCAGTAATAGTTAACAATAAATAACTTAAACTAATTATTGATTGAAATGTTAATAATATACTTTAACTTTATCAAAAACAAAGAAATTTGTTTGAAATTGATATTTCTTGTTGTGTATAACTGGTTGCCTATAGTAAGTAATTATTATTATTATTAAATCTATTTACATTTTATTAGTGGTTAATCAACCATGCATGTATTAATGTGCAATGAATTAATCATAGTAATATACCCCGCCTTTGTGTTTATCTATTTACAAATAAATAAAATACAAAGAAGTTAGGAAGGGGAATGCATCACCCAAAAATGAGTGGAACTATTTAATTAATTAATAAAGCGACAATTAGTCATCATGTTTAAGCTGTGAGGAGCGCTGCAGAAGAAGCAAAACCACCATGAATTATTACACGAAAGAGTAATTAAAATAAAAAATTCCCACGCCAAGGTCGTTATCCCCATATCGTCTAAACGACGTGAAGGTAGGTGCAAATACATAGACTAAAAATATCCGGAATGTGTGTGTGATTTTTTTTGTTATTTCAATCCGATTCAGTACGTAAATTAATTATCACATATCAAATACGTAATTACTAAATTTCTATGTTTTAATTTAACTATGGCAGGTGAGGATTTAATAGAAATGTGTATTGTTTGCTTGCTTTTACTTGTCAAATGTCATTCAATGTGATTTTTTATTTGATTTTATTGTTTTATATACACACCAGCACACTGCCATTAATGTATAATGTCCAATAATAAGAAAGACAGCCTGATACTGTACTCGCTATCACAAACGCTGCCGGATGAGCGACCAATAACTTCCTTACAAGTAAGTTTTTATAGATTTATTTACGTTGTGCAATATATTAATGATGTTGGTGCTTAGATCATTGAGAGCGTTGAACGATGTCCAAGAGGATTCTATCCGATACATAAGACGTACGATCAGGATCAGGACGCGGATTTGTGGCGTGAGGGTGGCTCGTTTCTCAAGAAGAAATCGGTGCGCTATCTCTGCCTATCGAAAAGCGAAGGTAATTGCATGTTTTTCTAGAACATTTCTTGGCTTGCTGCGATGAGTCAACATTGTAAAATTCCCACAGCTACTGGTAGTTGTAATAATTAATTCTAGAAGGCGAACATCAAACCACATAAAAAAATTAATATTCCTTAATTTTATAAGACATTCTATCTTCTTATGAGTTAGTTTATTAGCTTCAGAAGCTAAGAAAGCCCATCTTATGGCGATTAGGACAAGGCTTATCTGTTTGTGGAGCCTACTAGGATATAAAACATACTTAGTTCATTCACCAACTTCCCAAATTAGAAGAGCCAATACAATGTATAAAAAATGACTGCTTCTATGATATAAGTCTTTTATAAAATATTTAGCATCATCTGCGAACAAAAACCTCTTTTTTCTTACAATTGACATATTTGTCGTTTTAGGTTTGCCCGAATTTGTCGTGCAAGAACTCGTCGTGCTCCAAGACAAGGCAATCCCACCGGAAGGCTATAGTCTGTTGATGCGCACCGCCGACAGCCAACAGAAGGCCTGGCGCAAGAAACAGATCTGCTATCGCTTGGTGAATCGTCGCACCACGCAGCTAGCCGTCACCGATATCATCGTTTGCAGTCGCTTGAAGCGCGCGCCGGAAGGCTTCAATTTAGCTGGGTAAACAAATAAAAGCAAATTTTTCCTGGCATCCCAGTAATCTAGCTCTGAATATCTAAATAATGAAATAATTTGGTTACATTTTATACCATCAGTAATAACATGTAATTATTATTGTTTGAAATCAGGTTTCATTGTTTGAAAACAAATTATGCGTTGATTGATAACGTTTAATTGATTGTTTTGCTAAGATATTATTTTAATTTGCGTGCCCCGAGTGTATCAAATTAACGACATTTTTTTTGCACACGTTTGTTTCATCAACGCGAAAATAAAGTAAATCCCCATCGTGTAACATTAACGTCAAATGCATTCTGTTATCTTATCTCCCATGCACATCAACAACAATCGATTTTATCACATTAGGTAGCTTAGAATTACTGCAAACTTACATTGAATTGAAATAAGCTCGAAGATGAGATTTCGCTGGTGTTGTTGTCGTAAGAGGTATGCAAACAATATTTTTTTTATAAACAAAAACTATATAAGTTTATTTGTTTCCAATTATAGATAACATTCATTGTGATTGTAAATTGCTCTTACAATTGTTTATTTCAATTTTGCAACTCTGCTTTTTAATCAAAATTTGTAGTTTAACAAAATAATTCCATGAGGAATTCTTGTTTGCGTTTTCCGTGTGACATTGTTTTCGGTTGATGACTAAATTTAACTTATTCTATTCCGGTGTGAACATTTTCACAATACTGATGTTGTAGCGCGATATCTTCCTTCTGTTATTCTAGTAAGTAAAAAGTCACATAGAGGCAATGCTTCCTTCAATAATTTAAATTCGACAAATTCACCTTGAATTAATTTACAAGTACAATTTCACGCCGGTATGAGTTTGTTTGTATACAAAAAACCGGTTGAAAAACAAAAGCAATGAATTATTTAATGTGAAACTATCTCTATTTATTTTATTTCTTTTGTTTTGTAAACGTTTTTTGCAAGAAACGATAAACCAAATCGTTCGTTAATAAAAAAATCATTAATTTGTTCATTTTTCAATCAATTTTTGATACGTTTTACATAAAATTAAAAGAAAATCGCTTTTTGATTGTTTTTTGTTTGTGTTTTACAGTGAGATTAACGGCGTGATCGTCTGCTACAAGATGGGCAACGTACAAGACACAATGCAGGGCGACGCGACCAACGGCAACAATACAGCGCCGACACCGCCACAACGTCCACCGAAAAAATCGAGCTTAACGTATCCTAGCTTGAATGCGACGACGGACAGCGATCACGACTACGAGATACTGAATCCGCCGCCCGGTTTCGTGCCATCGCGCCCGGCGCCCAAGCCGCCACAAGCGCCACCAACGAATGCTGCCTCCTCCACTCACAACACGCTCACTTCAGGACATTGCGGCTTGGAGGGCGTACCGTTTATGCTCAATCCGCGTTTCGCGAACCCTAAAAACGCTGATAGAGTAAGTATTAACACATTTTTCATTTAAATTTTCACCCAAAACAATAAAATTCTTATTTGATTTCCAGTCAAAAGTAGATAAAAATCACTTGAAAAGCATAATAATTTGATTGAAATTGATGCTGCATTCTTAGAAATATTAAATTTTATCAATTGGAAAACTTACTTTTTTACTTTTACAAGTAAAAACTAGATAAATATAAACTCAAAAACATGAAAATTTAATTGATTATGATGCAGCACTATTGGAAAGATAAAATGTCATCAACTTCACTTGACAACCACCGAAATTATTATTAATTCTTGGTGTATTTATTTGTAGCTTCAACTTCCAACGATCAAAGCGCGAAAGATGCCGCAACTGATGAAGGAGTACGACTACGATTTTCGATTGGAACGACAGAATCTTTGAACTCTGCTACTTACACTACCCGAATCCAATCAACAAAACACACCTAGTGATTACCCATTAATAAAATATACAACCTATTTAATTAATTAATCAAAAAACCAATCATATTATATTTAAGCTTTGTGTCATAATTATTGAGATTTTAGTTTTTAAAACAATTATTTTGTTCTAGTGTTTAATGAAAAATCGTTGTGTTGTCGATGATTGGAGAGATTGTTGGTGATTGTGATAGCATATTTTTTCTCATCCAACTCTTTGCGATGATTGACAACGTATCATCAATTCATCATCAATTATTTTTTATGTTAATTAATTAGATTTTACGTTTTAATTACATCATCAATTGTGTAGCGCTTATTTATCGTAATTTTTAGTGCCAATATTTTATATACATTCATGTTTGTACATAAATAAAATAGTTACTAACAAAATGTTGACACTTTTCAATCCAGTGCTACATATGAAAGTTTCATTGAATTTTTGTGTAACGTAACATTTATAAATTGTCATCATTTAATGAAAGAATGTTCTGGAAAGAAATTTTTTAACAATCGAGTGATTGGGACACGAAGAAATGTAAATTGAGATTAGAATCCCAGCTAGATTTTAGTTTGGCTACACGTCACACAGATGGCGCCTGATTTGAAATTTCAAAAAAATGCGCTGGTTGTTTTTTGAACGTTTTTATTTTTTTACCCCCAAATTGCATGAAAATGATTGATATAAGAATGGTAATCGATGTAAAATTAAATTCCCCGTCGAATGGTGAGCTTGAAAATGCGGTAAAATTAATAGAAATGCGTGAAATGCGTAAAAAATGTAAATTTTCACCATAAAATCCGCAATAACTTTTTTCCGGCGCGGAATTTCGAGCAACGGACAACGCCAATCGTTTTAGAATGCCAAAATACCCCTTCATATTAAGTTTCAACAAAATCGATGATAAAAAATCCAAAAAA
>JARJDW010013319.1:0-18498 GCA_030264715.1 Adinopsis sp. GC000173
TGGAGTTTTCTTCAGGTTGCAAAATAATTTTATCGACAAAGCTGTAATGCAGTGCTGTAAAATAAGTGTCCTGCCCTAGAGATTAAAGATAAAGCACATTCAATTTTTTACTGTATATTGAAAAAAAGAGATCACTAGTCTTTAAATTTAAGGTAATTTTATACCATATTGAACATTCTAGTGATTTTGTGATGAATCTAAATCCAATTTTTAGAAGAACTCTATTTCGCTCGTCTTAACTTTATCAAAAAAAATGCACCAAAGCAATTTTACTGCCTTATAAGAATTGATTCTGGATTAAGAAATAACAAAAGTGGAATAAAACACGATATACTTGAAAGTACGCGTCTTCCTCTCCGCTAATAGTGAACTTGAATTGCACAAATTACATTTTTGCATTGAGCTATAGCAAATTTTTAATACAAACTTAAAGCAATTTCATATAGCATGCGATTTTCAATGAATTTTCGAAGCAATTCAATGCGGTGATTTTAAATCTGGCTGCCGAATTATGAATCAATTTTAAGAACACCAAAGAAATCGCGACAGTTTCAATAACATTAAATTAATAAATTTTACGATAGGTAATCGAATTGGACTTGTCATCTCAAAAAGAAGATAAATTCTAATACCTCTTGAATATAGTTTTCATACTTTAAACATATATCAATAACAGAAACACTTACAACTTTTTTTTTCATAAAAAAAGTATGGAATTTAAAATACTACTAAAACTTTTTTTTTTTAATCAAATACTCATCTCATTGAATTTCTTTGCGTTGTAAATATTTATTCATCAATTTTGTACTGATTCTGTGTATCGTTTCACATTTTTTGTACGATTTTTGATACAATATAAACCTTAAAGCGAGTAAAAAAAGAAAAAAAAACTGTTCCATTGCGAATAATTTAATTAAAAAAACTTTTATACCTAAATTAACCTTTAAGGTGACTGCATAAGGCATGAAAATTTTATTTGATTTGTGGCCGACCTATTAAATTATCACTTAGGTAGGTGGGTATTATATGCATTTTTTATGAATCACATATTTTAATGGAAAAGCTGCAGAAAGGTATAAAGAGAATATAAAACTATTCTTTTGTAGAAAACTTTTTAGTTGATTCTTGAAGTTTTCATGTCGAAGTAATATAATTTAATATGAATTTTTTATTTATAAGAAAACTTCATATATTTAAATTGAGTCTATGCTAGTTACCAGAACATTAAAAAAACTTATTTTATTCATTATTAATAGAACAATCAATGTTTGAAATGTCATTACTTAACATGAACTAGTTTCATTCTCTCCATAATTATTCTATTTATTTCAAATTTGTTAAATTGCGATAAATTCATGTATTCTATTAAATATTTAAAGATTTTATAAACTTTATTGATTTTCATTATCATATAAATCTTTAATGATACTTTCTCAGCGACATTTTAGTCAAATGTATATAGCTATCTACTCTTTCTGTAAATTGTTAATGTAAACACAATATTTCTACCCAAATAATATTCGTAGGATGAAGAATGCTTCACTGGACAGATTTTTATAGGTTGTCATATTATTATTATTACCAGCCAAAAGTCATCGTTTTGTTCGGCTTCTTTCAAGTTTATGCAATATTTGTTATTAAAGTAGAATTATTTTTGGGTTTGGGTTGCCATAACTTTTGTGTTAGTTACAATCTAGAAGCTCGAATGCAAAAACAACTAAAAAAATGTTTGAGTTTTACACAAAATTAAATAATTTTGTAACCATTTCTATTATTTTTAACTAAAAATTCAATTAAAATATAAAATAGGCTTTAAGTTAACCATCAAGCTGGATTGGAAAACTAGATTCGCAATACAAAAAATGTGCAATACGAAGTGTTTTTAGAATGGATTAACTTCGTCTTAAAGAGGCTGACTACTTTTTGCCCCCATCTTAAAGTTTTAGAGCAAAAATTTAAGTCTAACAAAATTACAAATTTTTTACGATTACTATATCCTTAGTTTAGACTTTAATTCTATTATAAACAAACTTGTTTTTAATGCAATTACATGAAAAGACATTTCTAACAAGTCTTGATCTGAAACCTTTCATTACCAATTACACGGAATGTAAATACTCCGTTTAAATATTAAAGAACATTTCATGTTGCCCGAATATTTCATATTATGAAAAGCAAACGCTTGGATTCGGGCAAATTATTTGAACAAAAATTGATTGAATCATATTTTTTTAGAAATTATGAGCAGTATTATACATTTTGCCAATATTTAGATGGTAACACCAAAAACAAATAGTCAAAAAAACACGTATAATAAGAGAAAAATTAGACATATGAGAGAGAAAACAAAAAAAAACAGAAAACACAAAAAAATATTAATGAATTAATAATTAATTGTGTAGACAGACCTTCAGCGCCTTTGCCAAAATGGCCCATCGCCGTCTAGCCACTTTCCGCTTTACATTGCTGCTGACATTCAGCACGTTGCTGATATCAATACCTCCGTTCGTATAACATTGTAAATCAATTTTGCTATTTGCTTGTTCCATAGAATCATATCTCATTATTTAATACCGAGCGCCTGTAAACGGGCCACAAAATACTATGCAATTTCACCATATTTATTAACAAGTCCAACAACAAATTAAAAAACAACAACAAAAACAAAATCAACAAATCCTTCATGCGTCCAACATCATTATTTCAGCAACGAAAACAACAAAATTAAAAATAGAGGAGAGAACAAGCATTAACAAATTAACAGAAAAAATAAATAATAAATAGTAAATGAAACTAAATATATATTATACACATCGCCTGACAATAATTTAAATTTGAGGGTTGGGTTGATATTGATAGATAACATAACCTCTAAATAAATAGCCGGTCGGTTTCAAATCAAATACAAATACAATATAAAAAACCCCCTAATTTAAATTTTGATTCATTTGTAAAAGCTTATATGTATTTATAATTCTAATAAGCAAAATATAAACGCTTATATTTTATGAAATTCTAAACAACTCGTAAATAATATTGCAAGCTTAAATTATATGATTTACATTTTATGAAATATTAATAAAACTGTTGATATTATTGCAAACCGCTTTAGTTTGTAGCTAGAATGTTTGTAAAAACATTTTTAAAACGTTCATTAATCGATTTATAAATTTTGCTTATTTCAATTTATTCTATGCACGTGTATGGAGAGTAATAATAAAAAAAATAAAAAAGCAATCAATAAAATTAAATCAACTAATTGGCTATATACGATTTTTCTATTATAGCTTATTGATTAATGAAGAAATAAAAAATGAGAAAATAATATTTTATTTTTTTGTCCAATTTTATTAATGAAATTAATCGAATTGTGTACTCACATCGTTCTCTTCCAACTAGTTTATTCGAATAAAAACGGCTTCGTTGAAGTTGCTTCCCGTTTTCGTAAATTAAAAATTAATTAATGTACACAGAATCAAAATCACAGCAAGAATGAATGTTATAAAAAAACGCCAATACTCGATAACGCTTTGACATTGACATTTATTACTGCCAACTTTAATTTTATTTCAGCCGAGCGCAACCTCTCGCAATTATTCCAAACGTATAGTTCGCACAACTGGCACTGCAGTTTGATGTAAGAAGTATTCTATATTATCAACCTTTATCAATATTCTGACGTTTCTGGCTTGTGCATTTTATTTTTTCTTGCTTAATATTATAACAAATTTACTATAAATAAATACATGTGATGTTATACAATATAAACACTCGTTTATTTCACTATTTTTCTACATAAGGTAATTATTTATTATTGTTTTAATGTTTCCGATCGCTTTCTTGATCAATAAAATAGTATTGACAGTTACGAAAAAAACGTTTTGAAACGCATTTATGTAAACTAATTATGATAAAAACTGCAATAGATTGAATTACGCTATAAACTCGATTTATTCATAAGTAACAATAAACGCATCGAATCAAATACTAAATCTGATCTAATTATTCATTATAGATTAAAGAAAAATGTATAATGGAATTGGATTACCGACAGCAAGAGGTTCCGGTACCAATGGACACGTCCAAAGGAATTGGGCTTTGGTCAAACCACGCGAGAAGGAGAAAAGCTATCGCACCGAATCTGATCTGGCTGCCCTAGAAGCGTCCTCATTTAAGCAACCAAATAAAGATATATTAGACCATGAACGGAAGCGAAAAATCGAGCTGAAATGCGCCGAATTCGCCGAAATACTTGAAGAAGAAGGGTATGCATTGCAAATCAATCAATATAATGCATCTTATTTTAATTGTGTTACAGTTTCAACGAAGAGACAATACAAAATAAAGTGAACAACTTCCGGAATATGCTAATGACACACGACGGTCGAATAGATAGGCCGTTGGATCAATGGGGAAGACCTAGGTGAGTATTAGATAGATAATCGATATGCTTCCTAAATTACACACACAAACACAAAAAAAACGCGAATAAATTAGACGCGTTTTGAGCGAAGCGTTAAATGGCAACAAAGCAGGATGTCCTGTTTGGTTTTCCCATTTATCGATTCCATCCCCCGTTTTGGGACGGGCGCGCGAGAAGGATGCAAGAAATTCGCTGTACCCGCCTCCTCTCGCCAGCAGTATCGTCATTTGCGGCAATCTGAGCGTTGTCTCGTGATGCCACCGCCGCCCGATTAATAAAAATAAACAATGTGAAACGATAAAAACTAAACAATTTACAAAATCACCATGTCTTCCTAATTACTACTAAAATTACTATATAATCAAACAAAGTCTTCCAATTCAATATTATATATTAAGTAAACAACTAGTTATATTATAGTGTCGTGTGTTTTTTAATTAATTAAATTATATATCATCAATCAATGTGTTTATGCGTATAAAATGTATTTTGGTGGTGGTGCACAGCCGCCTAGAGGCCGTTATCCCGTCGACGAACGCATCATATTTGAAAGATTATGGCGTGGTGCATTATGTCAGGCGCTCGGGTCGAAACTACCACCACGTTATCAATCTGCAAGATTGCGTGGCTGCTGTTGTCATTGCCATTGCAATTCGGCTGCAATGCAACCGAATAATTTCTGTCTGAATGAAGCGAACGCTAATAAGAGTATGAAATCGGTAATAAGGTAATAATTAATTGATTAATTCATTTACGTTATTACGTTTGTTTTGTGCGATGAGTCATCATCCATTTTGGAAGTGGGGTAAATTCTGGATCGATATATATGAAGGAGGGTGTACTACTGTACGTTTTCACCTAAATTAAATTATTCCCTTGTTTTTTTATGTTTTTACATGTTTTAAAACGCATAGATTAAGCCATATGCTAATTGGAAGTTAAAATATGCGCTTAAATTTAAAATTTTACAGTAAAAAAAAACGGGATTTATACAACCCTCTCGTATGTATTATGTAACGCAATCGGTTGTGCTGCGCACGTGCCCTCCAATCCCCTTTTTACAAATACGCAATTCGACCCTCTCACATACTGTGTAGTAGTAATAGTAGGGTGGTGTTGGTGTACAGACACTAAAAATAAGACAATGGTCTGCTACGCACTCAGCACCAACGAACAAGAGTATGATATATTTTTTACACTTAATTGAAATCGATTCGTAATTTAATTTTATTTTTAATGTTGTGTTGTTGCAGCGTTACTGAAACACATCAAGTGGCGGAAGCGCAGCAAGAAAAGAACGCAAAACTGCGTGAAGCGTTTGGCATATCTGAGTATTTTGTGGATGGTAGTAGTTTCGATCCCGATCGTCAGGCGAAAGAGGAATTGGCACGATCGACCGCGATTCAAGAGCGTGAAAAACAAAAAGCGCTGGAGAAGGAAAACGCCGATCGTTACGATTTAGTTCAAACGCCCGAACCAGAAACGTCAAAGAAAACTAAAAAGCGTAAAAATAGGTTTGTGCTTACTCAACACCCACAAGATGAATGTTGTATCAATTAATCGTGTTTTGTTTCGAATTTTGCAGTAGTTCAAGTGATGAACCAGTAAAGAAAAAGAAGAAATCCAAAAAGCGGAAGAAGGAAAAGTAAGTGTTTACATTTAACAAGCAACCGTAAATAATTGCTTTACTACTTATTATTTCTTTATATTAATACTAAAAATGATCGGCACTTAGTTGATCATTGTTTAAAAAAGGCGTTTACATATCATTTTCATTAATTAATTAATGTATTGATGGTGTTTTCTTGCGGTACCAAGTATGCTGGCTCAAAATCAGGTAATAAAAAATGCTAAACAAATTCTCGTATGTCTAGCTCTCTACTACCGCTGCTTCAGCAACGTTATTGTTTTTTTTTTAATATTGTAATCACAAAATATATAACTATAAATATTGAATATGTGACGACGTTTTTTGTGTTTAATGACTTGTGGTTTAATAATTCATATATTGAATATTTATAATGTTCGTTATATTTATTTACATATCGAGCGATATATTTTGGATATCGATTATTAAATTATTCAATTCTATGTTAGATCTGGTAAATCTAAAGAGAAGAAATCGAAGAAGAAGAAGCGTAGAAAATCGGTGAGCAGCGATGATAGCGATTCGAGTAGCAATGACGAATCGAGCGCTGATGAAAAAAAGAAAAAGAAGCGCAAAAAGGAGGTTAGTATTCAAACTGATATTGAATAATTCATTTCTCATATAAGTACATCATATTAGGAATGTTGGTTATTAAGTTCCATAAATAAATCATCGCTTTATTTAATATTTACAATATTATATTCCGACGATAGTGGAAACATTCTATTACATTGTAAATAAGATTTCCACTCTCATCGGTTTTCTACTATTTTTGTTTTTCAAATTATATATATATATATATATATGAATATATATAAAAAAATAACTTGCTTTACACGATAATTACTCAGATGTGAAGGTATTACTCATTTATTATTATTATTGATTATGATTATTATTATTATTTTTAATTTATTTTTGAAATGCATGCCTGCGATTTTGTTTTTAAAGTAAAGAATTGTTCTGTTCTGAACTTTTGCGCTCATTAATAGGATAGCCTGACTGGTGAATTGTTATTGTAAGTACTCCGGCCCTACAGTGGCCTAGAATTCGACTGCATGCCCCCTACAGTAATTGTAAATTGTTTATTCTTTATTAAGTTTTTCATTTTTGATTTTTTAATTTCATATTCAACTCGAAAAAAATTCAATCTATATTTTGCACTACTATAACGGCGATTTTTTTATATTTGATTTTTCAATATTCGAATACACTTAATAAAAACAATAATTATAATTACGAAAGATTTGTTTCCAAAAGTAAGTTGTAACGTTAATGCATTTTTTATTGTTATTCAATTAATAACTTGAGTTATTGATTTTGTCATAATATCAAATTATTATTAGTAACTGAATTTTCCGTTTTATTACAACTATTTATTATTATTTATAATTTAATTTCTTTTTAGTAAATTATTCATTGGCAAAATAATAATTAAATCTTGTTAATTAATACAAATCCTACGATTTTTATCACTTAAACGATTATTCCGAGCACTGCGTTTTGTGTTTTTTTAAATATTTTAGTATTGTCAATGAGAATAAGATGAACAAATTAAGACTTTAAATTGCAATCTAAAACATTTTCATGTATTAATTAATGAACTATATTTAAAACAGAAAAAGAAAACATCAAAGAAGAAGCGACGATCATCATCCGAGAGCTCAAGAGAGAGGTAAGAAAATGAAATTTCCTTTTCGTTTAATATATATGGTATGAGATTAAAATGCATGTTGGAATTTACATCCGTAGCTCACCAGAGACGAAAAAGGGAAAGGAAAAAGTAAAGCGGAATACTCAAAAATCTAGATCGAAGGAGCGCGAAACGGTAGCAAAAAAGAACCATCAGAATGATGATGTAAATGATCAATATATGAAAGGCGGCGGCAAGCAGCGTTCTTCTAAATCACCGAGGCGTTCACGTTCTCGATCAACTGATAATAGACGTAAAGAAAAGACTGATAATAAGGTTGCTGATAAAAGAGTGCATTCAAATGAGCGGAGGAAGCGCGATGAACGTTCGCCGCCTCCGCACAATAGTCGCAGAGTTAATTCGACGGAATATAGTAGAAATAAGTATTCTTCTGGTGGAGATAATAAGCGGCGTTCGAAGAGCGATGAGAGATATCGTCGCAAGTCACCGCGACGTTATAATCGCGACGATAGTAATAACAAACATCATCGATCACCCGAACGCCGTCGCCGTTTGACACCAGACCATGATAGAAGACAAAAACACAATGATGAAAAGAGAAGGGATAGAACACCGCCGAAGCGTCATAATAGAGATCGATCGGTCGAGGGTGATAGTAAGCGGAAACGATCAGCCAGTGATGAAAAACGCGATCGCGATCGATCACCACCACCCGCACGAAAAGACTATGATAGATCAGCAAATGAGAAGAAACAACGAGAAAAATCACAATCGGAAAATCGTTCCAGTAGAGATAATAAATCCGATTCGAAACGATCAGAACGCTACCAACGCTCGTCAGCTACTGATAATAATAGACGATCTAGATCAACAGAAAGGAAACGAACGAATGAAAAGTCGAAGGATAACGATAAACGAAAACAATATGATGTTGAAAATAAACGTTCCTCACCTGCCAAGCGCATTCGAAATGATAAATCGTTGGAAAGAGGGTATAAAGAAAATGATAGACACAAGGAAATTTCCACGACAGAACATAATAAACATAAAGCCAGAGCATCTGCAGATAGACGTTCAAAGCAATCAAGAGAGAAATCAATTGAACGTAGTAGTAAAGAGAAACGCAAAACAACGCCGGATTCGAGAAATGAGAGTATCATAAATACGAATAATTACAAAGCAAATAGTAACAAATCACGTTCGAGGAGTAATGAGAGGCAATCAAATAAATATGTAGTACCACAAACCACATCGCCTAATCATCGACACAGCTCATCAAGTTCAAGATCGAGTCCAGGACGTAAATCGCGCAAAGATGATAAAAAGAAATCGCCGAGGGCACAATTACCTGTTGTAAGATTGCGTTCATCAAGTGATGAGGAAACATCAGATAGAGATTGCGATAATATTGATGAGGAACGCGAAAAGGAGTTGCGTGTTTTAAGATTATTAAAATCGGGACTTGCAGCTAAAGCGAAGGAAACATTAGAGAAAAAGATACCTAAAAATCAACCAACAAGTCCACCGAAGGATGTGGCCGCAAATAAAACTATGAAAATCGCTGAGATTTATTCTTCAGCTACGACGAATAAATTACAAAAAAATGAAACATCGCCGTTCGCTGAATTGGCTAAAGGAGGAGGAAAAGAGCAACTATTTCCAACTATTAAAGATCTGGAATTTGAAGATAAAACTAAAACGAGATCTCGCAGTGCCAGTAGCCGATCGAAATCACGATCGCGTTCTAAAAGCAATAATGCAGTCAAAGAGAAAAAATCTAGATCAAGAAGTTCCTCTCGTTCTTCATATAGGTAAGTTACTTCGATCGAAAATTTTAAATGAATAACAATACTAATTCAACCTCTCTCTTTGTTTGTTTGTTTAGTTCCAGGCGCAGTAGTCGTTCATCATCATCCTCATCTAGCGCAAGTTCCAAATCATCGCGTTCAAATTCACGACGAAGTTCAAGTTCACGTTCTCGCAGTTCCTCCAGCTCTAGTAGCAGTTCGCGTTCCCGTTCACCATCTATTCCACGGCGACATGGTTCACCAAGTTTCTTAGATAGACGAAGAATTACAAGGTAAAAACTGAATATATACATAAATAAAAACGAAAAGCACTGTTATGCATGATACACTTTTACAAACATTTTAGTTTGTTTTTTATTCATGATTGGCTTATTATTTTTTATTTTCAGGAAATAGAGCTAGTTATTTAATTTGATTACCACATTTATAATTCGTAATTATAAAAATTTGTATGTTAGTATCTAGTAGTATTTGTACGGATTTTTACACCGTTGTTGTGCTATAATATAAGTATAATTGTACATTTAGAATCATAGAACTACTTTTTTCAACTACATTTTATGTTTACGTAAGTTTTAAAATAAATTTTTATTTTCTTTTGACGACTACTTTTTTGTTTTTATTTTGTTGTTATTTATGTAAGTTGCACATACTATCCAATTCAAGGTAAGAATTTTATGTTTATTTTTTCATTTTAATGCATGTTTGTATTATAGACAATTTTTAACAATTCTTAATTAACATCTAATTAATTGATTAACATACTAACCAAATAGCGCTCGCAAGAGGCCTATACCATATCATCGACAAACACCATCATCTCCTTCATCACTTAGCAGCTATACTAGCATAGAAAGTCCTTACTATAGACCTAGAAGTACAAGTCGATCACGGAGTCATTCTTCGAGATCTCCATCGGCTTCATCACTCACCACCAGACAGACACCCGAATACAATTGATTTTATCTTAATACGTTTATTAATCAAGCTAACCAACCAACCAAAGGTCGATCATCTTTCTAATAATACTCTTGAAAACAACGATTATTGTTGCAATTTCGCGATAAATTTTTTAGTGTAATATCTTATCTAGTCATTTGATTTTGAAAACGTTTGTACATAAGAACATCAAATCAATTATTATTTCTAGTGTGCAATTAATTGGATTAATTTTGTGATAAATTATTTATTTTTATTTAATTTATTTATTTACTTATTTATTATATCTATAGAGCTAAAAAGCTGACCTTGTTCAGGTTCAAAATGCAAAATACCAAAAACAATGCACGATATCAAACATATATTGTAAGACAACCTGAATAATAGGATATTTAGTACAAAAATCAAGGCCTATCTTACAAAATAAAAATTCACGGCTCTTGAACATAAAATAAAAAAGAATATCTTCCTAAATTATTATTAAATATTTGTAAATGTTTAATGTTGTAAAATTATCAAAAATAAACACATTGAAAAACCTTCCCCAAAGTAAAAACATTTAAGACATTTCAACAAAACCATACTATCTCCCCTCCCTCCCTAACTTCCCATTGTGTATTGCATATTAATCCTTTTTGCTTATCTTTTTCTGTTGTTCGGCTCGCTTAACTGATATATAAACCGTCCAGAAAAATCCAATCAAATTCAACATCAAAACCCTCAGCTATAAAAACATACATGGTTAATTATAGACACAATATATGATTAAGCATTTATAATTTACCACAGGTGGAACTAAACTCAAATTAATCATCTGTAAAACTGTTAAATACTTCCAACTGGACATTAAAATCGTCCAGTATAGTGCTTTTGTGTTTTTCATTGCCTCATTATGTGTTTTACCTTCCAACCGGCTGATTGTATACAATGTAAACGCAATGTTGAGTGGTGAAAAGAAGCATCGTTCAATGATTAACTTCTTCACAACGCTGAGTGAAGCCTCCTCGGATACAACACGCTCCAAGAACCGATAAAAATAATGAGGAATCGTTCCTCCAAACAATAATCTACAAGGAAAGTAATTACAATCGAGAATCTTACATATTAGATCAAATTACGCTTATCTTATTACGCTGATAAGCAAAAAAATAATTAACTTTGTACTTACCCAAAGGCTGCATATGCGAACAGAGTTTGATGATTTATTACCTTGTTTCCAGCAATATATTGTGATGCCAAATTCCCAGCAGAAGCAATAACGCAACTAAAAGAATTTCGCTTTTTTTATTTGCATGAACTTTCTAGCTTGTTTTAGGTCGTCACAATTATGTTTACTTACCAACTGATTGCCTTTGTTTTCACTGGATGCATATACAGATTTTGGAAGTAAAAGGCTACGAAATCAAAAATCGGCTTTGATAAAATCATATTTAATTAAAAAAAAGAGTTTGTAAATTATGAAAGATATTGCACAGCGACTCAGCTATTACCTGACACTTGTTGGACTTTAGCATGTACCTACATTCAAATAGATAAATAAAAAAGAGCCGGCGACATCTATTATTTGATAGTCAAACTACGTGCCACTTAACGTTAATCGGGTTGCATAGCACAAATTATTATAAAAAAGTTTTTACTGGGTTAAAATAAAAGCATATTTATTTCGTTTAAAAAAATATAATATATTTTTATATCAAAATATATATATGTAGCATAAAGAAGCAGTAAAATATGAGATTATTTTTATCAAATGTGACTAGATAAAATATTATCCCCTTAACACTAGAAAACTTAATCAAATAAAAAAAATACCATTTTCATATCTTATATACAACAATATACCAAGAGGAATGCAATACAAGTGCAATACGATTGCATAACCCTATACACAAAGCTTAAAATTAATGATAATGATAATAATAGTTATAATAATAATAATAATAGTTATAATAATAATAATAATAATATCATAATGATAATCAAATCAAATCTTACAAACTAAATATTGAGCTTTGTCAATGGTGTGGCTTATGTATGGATAAATATACATAAAATAACATAATAATAATAAATAATAAAATATACACAAAATTAAAAAATAATCAAAAAAAATTAAAAGAAAATTTCGCGTCGAAGCATGCGCTAAGCAAACACCATGCTCACAATTCATACCGCATCCATACATTATAAGATAAACAATTTATCGAACGAACGCGAGCGTTTCTGCACGATTTGATGCATTAAAACAACATTTTGATTAAAAGCCGATTATCGTTTACATATATATGGTATATAGAAAAAATCTTCAAATCCCACGCAATGTTCACAAGTCACATTAAATTTGAGAACATTTGCTGTCGGATTAACATATCAATGTTACCGATTTTATGAGAAAAATGCTTTACGCTGGGCTGATACTGGGAAAAAGCGATAGTTTATTATATCAGAGTGCAAAGTAGGTGTGTGATAGTGCGCAATCAACCTTTTTTTTATTTTCGTTTTTCAAATCACTAATGTAAGACATCCGGTAGAGTAGAGAATCTTGAACTGAACTGAACAGGCAACAATTTCTTTATATCACATCAAATATTTAATTAATGCAACAATGTTTTAATGCATTTAAGAGCAGCAGCTTTGATTGACATCCATATTAGTATTATTAACGCTCGATTAGACCTGAATGTACGATTAACGTCCTGTTTGAAGTAAAAAAATCTCTTATAATGAAATGAAAGCGGATTAAACGTTTTTTGTGTTTGGTGGTGTGTGTATATGTGTGAGTGTTTGTGAAGCGCAGCAAATCGTTTATAAAAGTGAAGATTCCTTCAAAAGATATCATTATAAATTGTATTAAATTGTATATATGGCTAAATTAATAATAAATATTGAGATACATAAATAATTATATAATATATATTAAATATATTGTATATATACTTAATAAATTGTACGTGTAGTGAGTAAGTAAATAATAAAATGATTGTTTATTTATTTATTTATACATTTTCCTGCACGTTCCTACATCAAACGTAATTGCCTCATTGACAAGTCGCTAGTTGGAGCCGCGGACAATTTGTTGTTCAATTTGTTTCGATAAAAAATGCTACAGTAGCTATATAAATTTTATTTAAATTACAAATTATTTATACGCGCATTTAATAAACTTAATTGAGCGAATTACTCATATTCACTTTTTTTCTGTAATTATATTATCAATCCACTTTGCGGCGCTCTTATAAATCTAATAACAAATAATAATAATAAAACATAATATAACAACAATAATGATTTCGTTTTTGATAATTAATTAAAAAAATACATATATCACTTGCGCTTTTTGTGCGTGTGTGGCACATACAGCATCATGTGGGGAGGTGGTTTACTCCGGCGAGCAGTTGCTGTCCTCGGTGTGATTTCCGCTCGAGTCCTCGGCGGAATCGGCGGCGGTTGTGTGTGCACTACCACCGCGACAGGACGGGCAGAGACCGGGCGTGCCGCCGCATAGGTACATTTTGCCACAACGTGTGCATTCTTCTTGCGGATCGCCTAAAAACAACCAAAACATATTTCGATTATTATACACATATATGTTGTATGTAAATATTAAATGTATGTAGAATATTGATATTCGGTGACAACATAACCTAATCTGGACACCATAGCAAATTTGCATTGTTTTATTGTATTGTTGGTATACCTGCCAAAACAGAGTATTACAGAGGTTATGTTGAGAACTAACAGCGGGGAGGCTTATTTTTCTAGTGTTAAACTCTTGTCATGGGACGGATTCATTTAATTTTAGTTAATTTTCTTATTGTATTTGCTTGCAGTTTAAGTGAAAAATGGACTAATTGTAAGTATAGCTGAGTGGACCAAAAAAAAATCGTACTAAGATATCATTGCTCGTTTTTAGGCATTTTTCGAACGATTTTCGACGCATTTCAACTTGGACTACCTCCGAAAAGCTGGATTACAACTAAAAACGCTGTGAAAGTGGAAAAGTGTGAAAACGGCATAAATGTCAAATTTGACAAAAAGTTAGAATCAATTTTTATATATTTTTAACCAATTTTCATGCAATTTTTAGTTTCATCACTTCGAGTTGGTCTCATTCTAACAATTGCTGGTGCAAACGCTTTAAAAATCGCTAGGGAAATGCGGTAAAACAACGAAAATTGAAAAATGCGTGAATAACGAGTCCAGCCATCTGTAAAATTTTCTAGTTTTTTGTTCAATTCATGTGTTTTTCATGCGATTTTCAAAGCGAAATTGATAGAATTGACCTTTACGGAGGTAACCCCAATCGTAATGCGTCAAAAATTGATTGGAAAATGGAAATTGAAAACTATATGAAAATCGAGTCCACGCGTCTGTCAAATTTTCTAGCTTTTTGTTCAATTCTAGAGTTTTCCATGCAATTTTCGATGCGTTTTCACAGGAAATTTATGGAATCTACCTTTCGGGGGGGTAGACACAATCAAAAAGTGTCAAAAATCGTTTAGAAAATGTCTCAATTCGGCTTCTTTTGTGTCCACCTACGTATATAACACTTCAAACGAACATTTATCGTGACTACCATGCATTATTATCTTCTAGGGGTAAGTTTGATCTGTATTTAGCGAAATCTGTTCAGATTCATTAGTTACCAACTCTATGTGTATGTATTCGATGTTTTTTATGATGCTGCTTATGCTGCTGCTGTTTGGTGTGCTTGTTGCGCTCGTTCGCTCGTTCGGTGGATTAGACTCGTTCAACTTTTACAACATCATACATACAACTCGTTTCATTTCCTGTCTTGTGCTACAAAACTAATATACAGTAGCATTCTTTCAGATTCATTAAACTTACTGCTAAACTAATTTGTGTTTCTCCTTATTCATTATATTATAAAATACCTAAAACGTATTTTTCTAGCACGCGTCGTTGATTAGAATCAGGCGCGCGTTTTTTTTTAACAACAATTTTCCGTTCGTCCGTTCGTTGATACTTGGTATCTTTTTTTTATTATTATATCACGATTTTAATAGCGTAAAGAATTAAGTCATCAAATAGTTGATTGAATTTTATAGACATGTCGTTAGTTTATGTATGTTGGAATGCAAAATTTATGAGCAATATGTTTTGCGTTTTACGATTTCAAGCGGTAGCAGCACAAATATCATAAAATCAACGACGAATCTTATTAATACATAAATAAAACTGCCTCTTTTCATCTTTCATCCATCAATTCTTTCTTTTTTACATTTTTTTATTTTCGTATATGCAAAAGTAACACGCCTTTTAGATTAATTCATAATTACGTCGTAATGCAATGCATACCATTATAAATTAATTGGTTTGTTTATTAATTCGCTCATTCTAAACGCATTAAAAATCTTTTAAGAGAAGAAAAAAAAACTTGTATTACTTTATAATGATATTTCAGTTGGCAATATTGTATGTATTTATTAATAAATGCACTTTCAATATCTCTACACTTTAAATAGTTTCTTTGTGCTTGGCTATATTGTTGTGTCATTGCGCATTCAAATACTGCTCGAATATGTGACATTTTCCAATGTTGATTATTATTCCAATTATATTATTTATTGTATTATAATATATTTGATTAATTGGGTAATAAATATGAAAAATTTATTGAAATGTTATATTTTAATATCTACATTTTACATAAATATTGTAGATTATTGCAATTTTTAATCCTTGCTCCATATAATCAGTGGCGTAACTACAACGTCGCATGTCTTCCATTATAACAACACTAGAATACTTGAAATATTTAAAAAAAAATCTAGACATTAATTTTTCATACTATGTATATTGAATTGCAATGAATTGTTTGTTTTGTTTTTCATGATATAATATTAGGCATAATGAATAACCGCATTTGCTATGAAATCAATTAACACTAAAAGAGCATCAATTCTCGATGTATAATAGACGTTGATTTTTTATTTCACTAGTTGTTCATTGATATATTTTATATTGTCTTGGATTTCACATTAATTGCAGGATTTCACAGAATATAAGACACATACGTCTTACACTCAAAATTAATACAAATATGTTCAGTGTTTGGTTTAAAATTCCGACTAGTCTTAAAAATCGCAACATATTTATTTGATTCCCTAAGAAACCCATCTCAAATTGGCGCTCAAATAATGATTTCGACTAATTTTAACGGTCAATTTGCTTTTATAAGCTAAACTTTTTTTAATTTGACTTTACTACCTAATAATTTTGATTTGAGTTATCAAAAAAATAGTTGACTAGGAAGTTTCCTGATAGAATTCTTGTAGAATCAAAATGTAATACTTTTCTATAGAAAAACGTTCTAATAAAGCAAATCAGTTATTGCTTTTTCTAACTTAAACAGTTCTTAAACACATTAATAAGGTTGGTCTTATAGTCCGTAAAAACACATAAAAAATGTAAAACTAGAGAAAAAGTAAGAAATTATTTCAGATTTATATATCCACCAAAGTTACTATAAAAAACGAAGAATTGCAATTGAATAACATTTTAGCTAGTATACATACTAACAATTTAAACTGTAAATTTAAAAATTATTATTGTAGCCATAAAATGTAAAAGAAAACAGTCTTTGTAATTATTTAGTTTCTAAATTATGTTTTTTTAGTAGTTTTTGATATAAAAACAATGGTAATTAACAGAATCTAAGCCCATTTTTTTTAGTTCCGCCACTGTTCGATATCTAATTACAAAATTACATTTATTTATTTAAAATCAATCATTTTTTTATTGTCCTATGTGAACAATATTAATGATTTAAATGATATTCAATTCAACACAATATAACGCCAGGAGAAAGAAAAATAACACAAATCATGTCGTTAATCAATCAATTGCGTTGAGTTATATTGACATATTATTGCCACATTAAATGACATAATAATGTATATTTTTGAATTTGTTATTTTTAATTGTTTTTAAAAAGAGAAATCGATTAAAAATTTCACGCACAATTTGCGGCAGGCAGCGTTATTAAGTGGAGTCGGCCGCCGATGATGATGGTGACCTTACATAAATCATCATCATTTTTGTGCTGTTGTGTTTAATTGAGTGGACGACCCTATACTACATCTACATTTATATGAAATTAATTATGTAGATTTCGATATTGAAGCCATTTTCTGCGGAGTAAAAGCAAATTAATAACCCTAAATGGGTATTCCGGAAATATTCAAACATCCTGCATTAAAAATAAAAACAAAGTAGTCTGCTGTTCTGTTGCTATTGAAATTGATTAATAAATTTACATAGACGGGCTCCTAACTGTATAGTCGTACAAATTGTTCTAGGAATTATTCAATACAGTTTAATAGATGAATGTAATTAATCTGCAAGTGGATATTGATTGGATTTAATAACAATAATTATTATTGTTGCCAGCAAGTGATTATGTTTTACAAGTGCTTCTACATGTTCAATGACTTTCCGTATATGCAGTTATCGGAAAGAAAGAAAACGTTGCATATACACTGCGGAATTTAAAAAAATCGTTATTGTTTCTTCACAAAATATTTCAACCCTATTATTTAACTAACAAATAAAAGCTATTTTATGTAATGTTGGCTTTTAAGTTTAAGTAAATGTTAAAATAATTTAATAGCTGCAATCTTGTAAAAAACACACTTAGAAAAGCAGATAAAAATATAGATTTTTTTTTGATAAAATGCTCTATTATTAGCTCTTTTTCTAGATTTGTTGTATAAGATTTACAAAATATTTTAAAGTAACATCGGAAAGTTTTTGTAAATTTTGTTTGGATGTAACATAAATTAAAACTTTAATTTAAAATTACTTATATTTTCAAATTGCATTAACATTTATTGAATTAACTTTTCATTCCAATTCCTATCTATCTAATATGAATTTCGGCTGTGTCAAGTTAGCCCCCGACTTTAACTTTTTAATTATTTTTTTAAGTTGTTGAATTGTGCTTGTTTTGTGCTATTTTGTGCTGTATTTTATTTATTTTGTGCTATTTTGTAAATGCTCTTTT
>JARJDW010013320.1:0-28202 GCA_030264715.1 Adinopsis sp. GC000173
AGCAGCTACAAAAAAATGAACGAAAAGTTTTTTTAAGCGACAAATTTTCCGACGCAACTTCTTAATGGAATTTCATCAAATTAAATAAATTGCAAAAAGAATAATGAAAGTTAATTTCTAATGCGTTAAAGTCATCAAATTCGCTCGATTTATACGCCAAATTAAGTAATATAACATTTTATGTGCGACTATATAATTTTTTTATTCGCGTATTAATTGCACTTTTTACAAGCGCGCCGCGTCGCTCTTTTTGCACCCGAAATCGATAAAAAAACAATTTTTACGTTTTATGATTTCTCTATGCAATTTAAATAAAAATTTCGCTATAAACTCGTAATTAATTATTAAATTTTACTGTTTCATACAATTGCGTAATTAAAATATTATTTTATTACGACCGTTTTCCACTTGCGATTAAATATTTAATAAATATTGTGCAATTTTTAACATACACGTTAAATTTTAATTATACACAAACATATCACTTTTTTACGGCAACTAATGAAGCTGCTGTAAAGTTGTAAAAAAGGTCATAATGCGCAATAAAACGTATAAATTCAAAATGAAGATAAAAAAATCTTATAAATGATCGAATCGGTCATTTCGAAAATGGGGTTAGCATCTCCTTCAGCGCCACACGATGATGATGATGACACTTCTATATCAAGTCGGGGATTTCAATCAATATTGAAAATATTTTGTTAAACCGAATTATGAATCGCTAATTAATCCACCCGGCAGCGTAATTATGCGAATTTAATTTTTTTGCGCGCTGTTCGCGTTACATAATAAATAATAAAAAAAGCACCAGCACAGCATTATAAAAACTAATGACAATATTTAAGTAATAAAAAGCATTGACTATAATGTGCAATAAAACGCTCTCTTTTCGTCGTCGTTTTCCCTTTTTTTTTGTTTCATCCATATATTTTTTATGGCTGCGAATTATTTTCGTCGTCGATGTTTTTGATGCAGGTGACCTTAAAAAAATACTTTCAAGTGTTTGTGTGTGTGCGAGAGCGGGCAAAAAATTATATATGATTTATAACATCTATGAACGTTAATTTTATAGACCTTTATACAAATTGTCAAATTGCTTTAACCCTTTCGCCCTCTAATCTGTTAGGAAAAAGAGCGTGCGCCATATATAAATCATGCCGCTCTTATCTAAAAATTATAACCGCATACAAGTTTTTTTTTTCTTTCGGCCCGGGTTATGAAAAACAAAATAAGCGCGCGCCTACTATAATACTACAAAAAATTGCATTTTGTATTTTAGACCTTTGTCAAACGTGAACCTTTCATTTATCCAAACACCTTTAATTAACTTGAAGCCGGATAGATAAGCGCTTGAATTATTAATGCATTGATAAATCAAATTTGCATTTTATTAGCGCATTATTCCAATCACTGTCACACTTATATATAAATAATATTATTGATAAATAGATAGTCATATTTAATTGACCTATTATATTTAAATAAACAATTTAGATATTGTATATTGCAAAATTTTGAAAATGGAAATAAATAAATTGAATCTATCAAAATTGTTGTGAATGTACTACAATATATGTATGTTATGTGTTGTGCGAGAGAATGCATAAACGTGCGAATTTTTTTCTCCGGCCGCCCAACTTTATTTTAATATCCAGTTAAATTTAGTTGGAGCGTTCCTGGCATACATTCCGCGTCAAATTGTATTCCGTCAGTAAGCCTACACTACTACATCTCATCGGCTAAATAAGTTTGGAGAAACTCTACGTGTTTGAAGAATTTAATTTGCGCGGCAAGTGAAAGACATTGCTCACATTTTACTGACCATTGAATTTATAATGACAGGCGCACAAATAATTGACACGCACTTTCAATTAGCAAAAGTATTATTAGCTAGCTAGTGCATAAATACCTTTAAGTTGACATAAAATTTAAAAAAAATTAAAAGGAGAAACACTTGGTTATGTTTTACAATAATAATTGTTATTTTTGTGAAACATAACCAAGTGTTTCTTTTTTTAATTTTATTTAAAATGTTTTACCATGTGCCTACCACAACATCCTTAAATCATATATTAAAAAAAGTCGATGCGTTGCTTTTTGATTTATAAAACCTTTCAAATATTATTAAGTTACACCATTTAAATGCAATAAAATCAAAGAGCATACTGTTTAATCTACTACTGCTACATTAAACTAAAGTCTTAAATTTGAAGTTGCCGTTCGTCAGTTTTGAGCTTTAACTGCACTTATTCAGTCAGTAAGAAAATTATTTCAACCTTCTTTAAATATAAATTAAGTATTAAGAAACTATATAAAACAACCTCTACAAATACTATTAAGTCATAGCATTTAATTGCAATGCAATAAAAAGGTGCAATTTTTAACCTACTACCTACTAGTAAATTAAACTAAAGTCTTTGATTTGAATTCACCTATCTCAAGCTTTAAGCTTTCGCAGCGGCTATTCAGTCAATATCTACGAAGTGTTTTTCGAATTATGTCCATTTATTTTTATCTTATTTAAGTTATTATATGCTCAGTCATTCAGACATTTCATGGATAACTAAATTATTTTATTGAACTATAATTAGGTATAAAAATATTTTTGTAAATTTCAAATTAAAAAAATTATTTTTGTATTTAATTTATTTTTATAATGATTTCCACCAAAATTAGTAATGTCTAAATAAAATTTCCATTTATTATTCTCTATGATTAAAGTTGCATTTTTGTACGTTGATCGATGAAATATTGAAAAACGATGAGATTGCCTAAAACCCTTCCAACTAGGTAAGTATATCTACTTATTTTTATATTATTTAAGTTTCGGCGAAAATTTTACGACCGAATAAACTTTTATAGTTTTTTAATAAAATTTACACATGATGA
Source organism: Adinopsis sp. GC000173 (assembly GCA_030264715.1). Classification (NCBI taxonomy): domain Eukaryota; kingdom Metazoa; phylum Arthropoda; class Insecta; order Coleoptera; family Staphylinidae; genus Adinopsis; species Adinopsis sp. GC000173. Next base: position 2,890 of record JARJDW010013320.1, read on the forward strand.
AAACTTAAATTTATGACGTCTTAAATACTCCGCAATTTTCTACCAATGAAATTATTTCATGACCATATATAATAGCGTTCGGTAACTTATCTATCTTATCTATGATATTAATTATTACCCACGCATAAAAAATTTCAAATACTTATACAATATTTACGCAAGTAAATGTTTATTTATTTATTCAATGCTCGGTGTATGAGAAACATAAATATTTATTTCAAAGCAAATTTATTGTTATTCTTGTTACTGTTGTTTCGTTGTTGTTGTTTTTTTATATTATTATTATTATTATTATTATAGCATCTCTAGTTTGAGGAAAATATTTTCTTGAAATCCTTTTGCATACACGCTTTTGAGAAAGCACTTTCAACGCAATGCAAAGCACACATACAGAAATTTATGTATATAAACACACACACCGCACCGCCGCCGCCGTCTGATAGAAATATGTAAAATAATTTTTCTATTCTTTTCTGTGAATCATAGTGCATTTTATTTGATTATCGATTGCCCCACTGCTTGATTAAATAATGCATTTTCCTGGAATTAATTGTCAATATTGAAAATTATATAATTAATTTCGATATATAGGGAATTATTAAGCAGTAGATAGAGAGAAAAAAAGTAAGGGATGAAGCGAATGAAAGCGTTCTTAATTGTGTGTGAATTATATATGGGCAACTGCAACTGCATAAGTTATAATTTATTCGTCGCCATTCCTGCAATATTCTCACATATTTTACGCCGCTCGCTGGAAAAAAATCCATGCTACACATGGATAGATATAGAAAAAATATAAAGTAGAATGGATGGAAAGAGGAGGGAAAAAAATCTCTATGTGGATTATTGTAGATATAGTTGTGAAATGCGTTCAACATTTTAAATTCGCCGAATTGTGTTATTCGAAACATGCCTGCCGCATGTCATGCAACGAACCAACAACGCAAAGTTACATTAATTATCATTTAAATTTTTTATGTCAAAATTGTTATTCAATTTTCATAAAAATGCACTATATAATCGTATAATAGAATAATACCAATGCATTATTTCGCCTTCAAGACGATTTTCAAGTCGGCGCAAAAGTTTTTTAATTACAGCACTTTTTGAAATTCAAACCTAGTTACAGTTAATTGACGTATCATGTTTCATAATTTGTACTTTTTCCCCCAAATTATTGTTTATTGATTGGAAGGCTTTTAATTATTTCTCTGCGCCTTTAAAAAAATTGAAATTTTAAACTTGACTCCCGTTAATAATACACCGTCTGGCAACAACAAACTTTTTTCGTCGGTTGTTTTTATTATTCCACGTTGATAAAGTTAGGTTTTTTAGCAATTTGAGCAAGTTTTGTCGCAATAAAAATCGGTTGACGAAAATATTAAGAAATATTGACTCAAAACTCCAGTAAATTATTTTGATTTTTTAAGAAATCCTGTAGAAAAAGTAAAAAATTAACATAAAATATGTAAAAATATTATTAAAATCCGGAAATTAAATTATCTTGCAAGCGATAAAATTGTTTTTAACGCAAATTAAGGTAAAGTAGGTCGTATATCAAATTGAACGTATAACGAGGGGACGTATATCGAGGGTTTACTGCATTAAGAAACATTGACTCAAAAATCGAGTAAATTATCTTGATTTTTAACAAATCTTATACAAAAAGTAAGAAAATTTCATTAAAATTTGCGCAAACCTCAAATTTATGCATTTCTTACAACATAAGCAATAATATTATGATAAAATATGTAAAAATATGTTAACAATCCAGAAATTAAATTATCTTGCAACCGACAATTAAATATATTAAACATATAGCGTAGATTTAGTAACTTTATCTACTAGTAAAACAGCAACGCGGATATTTGACAAACTTATGTCAGTTAATAACGCTAATATATTAGTTTGTTTTATGTTTGATGCAATAGCAAAATGTCCCCATAACATAAATATAAATAAACTTTAATTTAAGCTATTGTCTGTTGTAATTGTAGCAATAATTTTAATTTGGCGCGCAATAAGTTAAACGATTGCTAGGATTTTTTTTGTGAATGTGTTGTGAATAAAGTGAACAAATCGATTCGAAATGTAATTAATCTGTTTCTCATAAAATATCCGCTTTAGTGTGTTAAATGTTATTAATCAACTTTTCAATTAACATTGCGTATTAGAAAAATGTTTAATTAATTCGTTTTTTCTCTGTTCGTTGTTGTTATTTTTGTCTAATCGTAAGATGGATTTGCTTGCTGAATTATCTTAATTAACTTGTTACAAATTATCATATTTTAATATGTGTGTAGATATATAGAAAATTAATTTTTAAATTTATAATAAACATTTTGTTTATCAACAAGGAAACTTTCGCATTTAGCTAAATATATTTAGATAACAATCCCGCTAATTACTAAATTTAAGCAGTTTTTGTTGGCGTTTGTTTTTGGAAAATAAAAAAAGAAGTATCTTTAAAACATAGCACTTTAAAAGCTCTTCATTATTATAATATACAGATTGAGAAGAAGATAAGATAAGCCTGTTTTGTGCTTCTATAGTGTATATGTTTAACTTTAAACTGTTACAAACTTCAGGTCTATATATACACAGAAAGTAGGGAGTAAATCGCATTATACTTGACTGCGTCGAAAATAAAAGATTCCGCCGCCGCTGCCGCCGACACCCTCCTACTCCCACCCCCAGCACCTTCATCTAATTAATACAATAAATGCGCTTATTGATGCCGTAATAGGTTCACATATGTAATTAGACATCTTGTCTTGTGATAACACATTATGTAGCAATGCATAGACACACATAGAGAGACATACACATGTGATGAGGCGAGGATGTAGCGGGAGAGCTTTACCAGCTTTTAGTCTCGAGTTGCGTTAAATGAAATTGCTTTACATCATTCAATTACAGAACGATACAAAAGCTACGCTACTGCGATGACAAAATTTAATTTTATTATACCGCAGTGAAGTGGTAGTGGTTTATAATCATATTATATGCAATGATAATATTACAATCTCGGGCTCAAAAATAGATACACCAACGGTGGTGGAACGTAGTATAGTGATATAATTATTTCCTAGCAGTTGGAAATCGTCTCGTAAAACTCTTCCATATTGTTGAAATTCAAATTAATTTAACGTAACGTACACCGAACATAATTTTATTGCAAAAACTCAAACGGAAATTTCGTGTCCACATATACATAAGTTATGATTGTCAATTTGGTACAAATTGTTGATGAAACTGAAACTTTGAACCTCATTATACGTCAGTTTCGAGCAGAGAGAAACTGACGATAATAACTATAACATACCTACATGGAATTTATTTATAATGTATGTATACATAAATAGTTTTTAGGTTTTATGATGCTGTGTTAACTAATCTAATATTAGATATTTCTACAAATTATTGAACTTATTTGATTATGAAGAGCTGAAAATATATACATTTTCAACAAGTAATTTGTATTAAATTTAATTATTTCTTCTCATTTAATAACACAATCATCTTTGATTAATTATATATTACAAATTTTCATGCTTTTGACAATATCGGGATGTAAAACATTGCATGCTTAAGAAAATTCTAAAAAATCGCTTAGAAAATGTATGTTAAAATAATACTGAAATTTCCAAAGCTAAAAATACACATTTTCCACAAATAATAAAAGGAGAGTGTAAATATATTGCAATTTTTTTCTCTTTTGACAAATTTTTACACTCTTTTAATATCGTAATGTAAATTATAACGTTTTTAAGAAAATTGCTATGAAAATATAAACAAACCCACTCCAATTAGAAAAGCTAAAAATATATACTATAATTTCAACAAGCAATTTGCGTTAAATTTAATTACTTCTACTCATTTAATAACACGACATTAATAATTACCCCTGTAAATAACAATATGAAATAATTAAAAATTTACTGCCTATTCGGTAAATATAAAATTTCGCAAAATAAACATTCGAAAAAAGTTTGTTTACCAAATATTCCATAAATAATAAAAACGAAAAACAATACAGAACTGCATCAACAATAATAAACAATCCATCAATGAGTACCTTGCGACGAGTAGCTATACTGTTTAAATTTAAATATTATAACCAATTTACTAATGATATTTCATTTAATGGAATTCTATTTACTCTAGGGAATGATAAAGCTGCTGGTGCGCATATATATATAGGAAAACTAATATAAAAAAAAAGCTGGGGAAAAAGATTTTGATTACACACATTATGCACCTGATTTAGTTCCCAAGGATATCATTTTCTAAGAGTTGACGAGGAAGGAAGGAAGGAAAATGTGACACGCATTATAAAGGAGATAGCTTTAAGTGGAAAAGTCGACGAGTTTCGGTTATTATTACCATCCATAAAAATAATTTTAAACAATATTTTTATCAATTTACTGATTGACGTTCGTAAATAAGTGATTGTTTTTAATCATCGTAGAAATGTATTATTTATTTTGTCAAAACACACAAAGTTGCAAATTAACAAAGAGTGGGGGTATCCTGCACCCTTAAGAATAATTGGTTATTGTTCTTAAACAACGAATAACGAATAAGTTGCAATTAATGTACTTGAAAGGCCAACTAAAAAAGGCTACTTATTGTAAACTGTTGTTAAATATACAAGAATCCCATTTGCAATTATCAACAATAAAATCTATGTATTCCGTATGGACCAACCTGAACATAATATGTACACATGTAAACCATAATTTGTAGCCAATTCGGTCGTCATTACCCAACATTCCCATGTACATTACAAACAATTATAATTTTGCATAATTTAAACATTTTTCGTACAAGAAACAATAACTTTATATTGTAAATCTAATGAATATGAATATTTTTTGTGCATTGCAATAAACAAGTTGGCGCATATCTGAAATTGTTTATAAATACTCAGAGTGCTTCGATTCAAATATTCCTGATATTCAAATTTAATTAAATTCGCAAAAATTATATATAAGTTGTATAATTCGGCGGCGGCGTCGGCGGCGTTTTGAATGCACACGAAAAAATCTGCCTTTGCACGCAGTATGATAATGTATAATTCACGGCTGAAACATTGCCTTTTTTGCTGTTTGTACTCAGCTGTGTAAATTTCGTTTCTTTATTTAATTTAAATATTACTTTGTGTCACTCACACAAAGTTGAAGATTTATTTCAGGAAATCTGCGCGCAGATGCTTAGATATTGTTATATATACACATATATATATATTTTTAAAGCAAATGCAGAAAGGAGAAAAAACGCTCGAAAAAATTTTTGTTATTCCGCACACAAATATTTTTAATACATTGCCTTGTTACCACTTTATTGTTGAATGAACACATGTTGTTAAAGCCACATTTACACGATTTTTTTTACTGTTTTCCGGATGAAAATAAAATCAACATGTTACCTACAAGTTAATATAGATTAATATTATATTATGAATGTTTATCCAGGCTGTGTTTGCGGGTGGTGGTGCTGGAAACGCTGGAAACGTGGAAGGTGAGCTTAAACGCTATTTGCGAATTTATCTATCTATAGCGATACGTTTATATATATAGGATTTCAAAGCGTTGACGAATGGATAAACTGTCATATATGCATGTATTTGTATTAAAGGTAAGGTTATTTGCACGTCTTTGGCTTAATACGTTATGCAAATTGTGACGTTATTTACAAAACGTACAGATGTGCTTCAATTACGTGACACTTCTATAAATTGATGTGAAAAATTCATCGTAAAAATGGAATTCTATCGAATAATGTTTCTGATACCAACCTACATATCTACCTGCCTACAATTTATTTTAGAATGCTTTCAAATCCGCCGTCTACAATATAACAACAATAAGAAAACTTAATTCTATATAAATAACTCAATCGATGATAGAATTTTAAAAAATATTATTTTGTGCACCAAAACACATTTGATGAGAATTTGTTAGTTATTTTTAGAATAAATTGGGTTTCTAATCTTGAAAATAAAAAGTAGGGAATTTCAAAAAGCTATTGACTGTTTCGACTATTTTAAACTGCTATATAGAAAATAGTCAGAAATCAGATATTTCCTGGAACGATTTATCACTTATATGGTCAAAAACTGCTACCTCAGACATATATTTTACTAGTACACTGAATCACGATTAGATATCAGTCGCAAACAATCAAAACTTCACACCAAGACACAATTGACGAAAATTATTAGCAATCAGTTATTAGTTGTCGTCTAATTGTTGATTGTTTTTGCAATAAGTTGCGTTTCTAATCGAAAAAATAAAAAGTAGGGAACTTCAAAAAGCTATTGGATGTTTCGACTATTTTAAATCGATATATAAGTTAGAAATCAGATATTGGCAGGAACGATTTATCACTTATATAGTCAGAAAGTGCTACTTCAGACATATATTTTACTGCTAAACCAAATCGCGATTAGAAATCAGTCGCAAACAATCAAAATTTCATACCAATTGGCGAAAATTAACGAAATTATTAGTGCTTGCCTAATTGTTGAATATTTTTAGCATAAAGTACGTTTGTAATCTTAAAATCTTAAAAATAAAAAGAGGGAAGAATTTAAAGAATCTATTGACTGTTTCGTCTGTTTTAAATCGGTTTATAAGTCAGACATCAGATATTTGCTAGAACAATTCATCACTTATCGTCGGCGAGTGCTACTTCAGACACATATTTTATTGCTATACTGAATCGCGATTAGAAATCAGTCAGAAACAATCACAATAAAGGTAAAATACATTTTAAAAAAAATTAAAACTTTGCTAACATTAAATTTGTTTTTCTTTCTTTTATAATTAATGAAATTTCATATTTATTATAAATACCAATAAAATAAAATAATTATTACATCATAAAATGAAGACATTTTAAAGGTTGAAACATCAAAAGCAATTGCAATTGATAAGTATTAATTTATTAGATTCATTTCCTCTGAACAAATTCCATAAATTTTTAATACGTATCAAATAAAATTGTAATTTCCTATAGAGATATAATATATATATTTGAAAAGAGCAAGGTTTAAATCAATATAGATTATTTATTTGTATAAACCGCGCTCGCAGACCGCCGCCGCCTACAACAATATTTTTATCATGCTCAATGATTTAATAAAAGATAATGGTGAATAATTAGTCTGAAATATAATCGTTGCTTATTACATTAATTAGCCAAGACGTAATTGTTATAGTTACATATTAGCACACTTGTTTGCGAAATGTGAGATGTATTAATTGGCCGATCAAAATCAACACTGTCAACGCTCGTATCAAAATTTGTTCTGAATTTTAAAATGCCACGAAAAGTAATTGATGCAACCAGATTAATTTCGATTGAAGCGATGATATTTATCAAAATATCCATTACTGTTTTCTGGATTGTCAATGGCATTTCTGTGCACGTTGAAATATGCAAAACATCAAAATTTCGATCTAATGATTTTCATGTAGCTACAATGGATATGAGAAGCCACAACAACGATGTTTCTATTGCTGTGAATTAATAATCAACTTGTTAGAAATTAATGACTTATATAATTGAATTGTGCCCGTTTTGTGCAATTCCACTATTTATATATTTTACAGTATTTTTGACATCACAATTTTGTAATTTGTTTCTTAACGCTAATAAAATGTGATCATTTTGTGCTTTTGGAAATCTTCTCTTTGTTTTCTATTGTAATTTTAACACCGACGATAGAGAAATAAAAAAAAAGAAAAGCAAGTGACGAATCAATCAACGATATTAAATTTTTTTGCTTCTAAATTATCAATCTTTTTGCTTTTTATCGAAATTTTAAAGCCTTTAAGAAGATAATAAAATAGTTTGTAAGTCAACACTTTGTGAGCCATGGTTTAGTTATAAAGTACACGTAACTAATAAAATCCTAGATAGGTCACACAAAATGATTTTATTGAAAATAATCAACACGTTTCGACTATACCTACAGTCATCATCAGGAAAATATGTTAAGTTTCTTAAATTACAAGAACAAAAAGATCTAAGCACTCGTGCCTTTCATTGAACTATTAATTTAAGCCGCAAATCCATTTTTTTGCATTTTGTTTTGTTTTTGCTACCTGTTGTAACAGTTTTCATCCACCAATTTATCAAATTCATATATAAATATTGTAGTTTAAGAAACTTTACATATTGTCCTGATGATAAAAGTAGAAACGCGTTGATAATTTTCAATAAAATCATTTTGTGTGACCTACCTAATGTTGTATTATTAGCTTAATTTATCTAAACATCTCTTTGGATTTTATCGAAATTTTAAAGCATGTAAGATTTTTTTTTAATAAAAAATTGTGAAAAACATTTTTTTTTTCATTTTTTTGCGCCAACTTCAAACTTTTAGAAAGAAAAATAAAAAAAACTGAAGAATATGTGTCAAGTTAGTACACAAAATTAAGTTTTCTCCTTCTGGATTAAGTATTTTCTTCGTTAGCAGTTGCAATTTTAAGAGCTTTAAGGAGAAAAGTATAAAAAATAAAAAATAGATGCCAAAGAAATTACAATTGCAAAAAAGGAATTTACGAAATAACACAAATCAAATACAAAATATGCAAAATCCACTATAACATTTTTGCAATTGCTAAAGTTGAGAGGACGACATGACGTTTCTAGCTTGTAGAATTAGACTTGAAAACGAAGTTCAACGTCTGTTATCGATTATAAATTTAAATTGTAAATAAATAATTTAGTAGAATAATGAAAATTGATAAATAATTCACGGTATAAATAAATAGAAAATTAGATAAAAATCGATAAAATTTGAGGCTTAGCGCTAAATTGACAAATCGATACGCGCGACGCTAATCAGCATTGCAATTATTTCGCTTTATGTCGCTAAATATCTAAATTAACAGTTTTACAACATTTTGTATAGGCATTAAAATTGCGCACATATGTAGGTATACATAAACTATCAATTTTAGTAGATGAATAATTTCAAATATGGGTCATCGTAAGCAAACTGTAGGTATTCATATAAACGTTTGTTCATTTCTTTTTCATTGAAGTGGCGCACATTTAATAGATATAACTTAAAAATTGTTTTATAACTCGGGCACTTTATGTCTAGATGCAGTAGTTTCTCTTTAAAATAAAATTTTTGCAGCAGTAAAATGAATATGTATTGGAATAATTAGAGTTTAGTTAAGTCACCGAGCAAAGAAAAATTTATATAGACATTGGATTGTTTAATAAATCAACATGATTTACTAAGTGCAAATATTAAAAGATCTGTTTTGTTGATATTTACTCGAATGTAAAGAAGATTCCTGCGGGCATTTTTAATCCCGAAACGCAGCAAAAGAATGCCTGAACATGATAAATCGCGTGTGAAGTAAATGTTTAATTAGGTTATGTTGTGCGATGCTCAATTTCAAAGCGCCCCCGCATCTACATCTACACATACATACATTCATACATAGATACAAGTTCGCCGCGTACATACATACATACAAACATACATACATCGAGATTTATTCAGTTTAGGCGCATGTATGTAGTATTTGTATGTATTTTGGAATATTATGAAAGCTGTTTTCACATTTACGTATCTACATTGATGCAATAATAACAATGTATTGTGACAGAGGGAGGAAGAGAGAGCGAGAGATCTGAGAGTCAATTAGTATATGTCGTCGAACATCGTACAATCTGTCATTCCCTAAATCACGTGTCTGCGGTACGTAGGACATGCCAAAAAGGAGCGCACACACATATAGTTATACAACACATCTGTCACCAACTTATATATCATACATATCAATTACGAAACTTGAAGCCATGATGCTGATTTTGGGTTCCGCAACATTCTATATATACATACATAGATATATCTATATAGGTATATTTGCGGATGTGCAAATTGATTTTTGCATTGCAAAAAAAGAATTATTATTGTAACGCGCCGGCATCATCTTGTTGTATAATTCATTTAACCGAAAACATTTACATAAAGATGTTTTTCGAGGGTACCACACCACCGGAGGAAAATTTGCATGCGTTGCATATTTACAAATTAATTTCTTGTTACGCTGCAAGTGTAATTTCACCCATTTTTGGTATTAATTAATATTGATTTCGATAAAATATAGGTCAGCGTAATGTCATTATTATCAACAAGAAAATTATATATTATATATCTGAAGTTTCAAATTAGAATTGATAAGCTACGTGATCTCAAAATTATTATTATTAATAAATTAATCGAATGTAATATTTATTACATCATATCCTCTTTTTTCAATAGTTTCATTTAATACGTAGAATAAACGTATACGGTTGAAAAATCCATAATCGTAAAGAATTTAGTATTATAATTTTTTAAAATTGTTATTAAATATCATAAATAAAAGCTGTTAGATGTCGTAAAATATTTTATGAAAGTTTTAAAAATCTATAACCATCAATCAGCTAATAAAAATGTTTTAGCGCAAAAAACTAACACTTTATATTTGCACCGTATATATATTTTAAAACTACCGGGCTATATAAATTTAAGATAAACAAAACGTGTTTAGTTAATTTGAGGTTCTTAGATATCATACAATGTTTTATGTAACCTTTCGCAAATTGAGCTATAAACAGGAGTGTAATATGTCGCCAAATTGCTCCCACATTCAATTGTCTCCAACTCTATTTAGATCTAATGAAATGCAGTGGAAACCTCGCTGTACGAGTGGCTTACAATATGATTAATTTATGATATTTCAAGTTTTTATATTATTGAAAGTTTTTCACTAAACTTTTCTGTATAAACTTTGATCAAAATCGCTTGGAAAATGAAAAAAAAACAATAACAATAATTAACATCTGTCATATATTAAACTTAATTTTACAATGATCTGTATTTAGGGACTTTCACTTATGTCTGCAAATTACTCCCCTATTCAATTGTCTCAATTCTATAGATCTAACAAAATACAGTGGGAACCTCGGTGTAGGACTGCTTTAGAATATACCTAATTCATAATGCATGATACGTGTACATGTTTTTTCGATACATGACCATCTTTTGAATTTTATTCAAGTTTTTGCATTGTTCGAGGGATTTTCACTAAATATTACTACATTATCTTGCTGGCTCAATATAAACTTTGCAAAAACAATAAAAATAATTTGTATCTTTTATATAAAACATCAATTTTTCAGTGTTCTGTATTTAGGCACTTTCACTTATGTCTATAAAGTACACCAACATACAATAGTCCCAACTCGTTAGTTCTAACAAAATACAGTGGAAATCTCGGTGTACAACTGCTTTTGAATATGACTAATTCATAATGCATGATATATGTTTTTTGATACATGAACATTTTATGAATTTTATTCAAGTATTTATGTTGTTTGAAAGATTTTCACTAAACATTACTACGTAATTTGCTGCCTCAATATAAATTTTCTCAAAATCGCTTGGAAAATTCAAAAAGAATAACAATAATTTACATCATTTATATTATACTTCAATTGTACAATGTCCTGCATTTATGGTGTTTCACTTATGTCTGCAAATAACTCCCACACATACAATTGTCTCAAAATCTATTTATATCTAATGAAATGCAGTGGAAAACTTGCTGTGGGAGTGCTTTAGAATACGACTAATTCATCATACGATATGTTTCTTCAAATTTATATATTGTTTAAGGGATTTTTACTAAACATTACTATGTTATCTTACTGCCTGAATATAAATTTGCTCAAAAACATCAACAATAATTTACATGTTTCATATTAAACTTTAATTTTACAATGTTCTCTATGTGGAAACTTTCACTAACAATTTATAAAATACGACAATTTATATTTTGAGACTAAACGCCATTTATTTTCTTAATGTTTAATATGCTATTTACAATATTCATACACAGATATAAAAACATATTGTTGTTCGAAAAAAAACACAACATTACTCTTGCGTTTTAAAAAACAAAATTGCTTAAATTGTTCGCATTTTTTATTTTTTCATCAAAATCGATACGGGATGAGTAATTAAATTGACATTTATGTTAAAAATATTAACCCAATTTTAATTAACGATATTTTAATTAATCCAATATAACTAAATGGATTAGTGCTAGTATACATACATCGACGTACCACACATATTTTTTGTTGATTTAATTATGCGCTCATGTTATTGTCATTATTAATAAATATATAGATGGATAGAATATATACATGTATGTATATATTTTAAATAAAAATCCAATTGACGTTCAATATGGAACTTTATATTCTCGCACATAAATTTTATTTCGTAAAAGCATAGCGCGCGGCTCACAACATTTCGAAAACGTTGTAGCTGTTGCTGTTGTTGTTGTTGCTGCTGCTGTATCGAAACATTGTAACAAATGTCTATGCCTCGATCTCTCTTTCCACGGCTCGTAAATTAAACTTTAAAAGGCTATTTATTCGCACTTTTTGACTTAAATATATCTAAAAATTTCGTTTCAAATTAAACGATAAATTATACGACACGCAATTAGCGCACCATTTTCAATTCGTTTCTATAGTTGCAATACTACATCTATCCAATACTAGTAGTTTTTGAAACATTTATGTATTGTACAAATAATAATAATAATATAATATTTGTAAAGTTGTTAAATTAAAATTATTGCAATAAAAAATTAAACTTTAAAATTTATTCTCACTTTTTGACTAATTCCTTTCCATTTGCAATACTATTTATCGAATACTAGTAGGAAATATAATCTATACTCTATACTATTTATAGTATCACCATCGAAATTTTTGAACATTAAATTTTAAATGGGAATTTTTCTTTGCGTGGGGGAAATTTTTCGACGATTTTGTTCTTTAATTTTTTTTATCTTTTGCCATTTTCTATCAATTTTTTTATCGATTTGCATCATTATTGCTTCGTTCTTCTCGTTTCCAACAATTTTGATAAAAATTATTAAATATTTTGATGGAAATGCCTAAAATCGTCGAAAAATAAAAAGTATATAGCTTAAATTTCCTACGTATACATTTGAATGAACCGTTCGTTTCAAATTAAACGATGAATTATACAACAAATAATTAGCGCACAATTTTCAAGTCCTTCCTACTTGCAATACTATCTATTGAACACTAGTTTTTGAAACATTTAGGTATTATAACTGCAATACAATATATCTTTGTGAAGTTATTACACATAACATAACTAAAGATTGGTATTTTATTCAAATTGTTGCAATAAAAATGTTTTAACTATTTTTGCTTCGCTTCATTCTATATAGTGAATAAAGTTTCAGACATAAATTAGCGCTTTTATATCGCGGCAAGCGTTCATATTTTAGAAAATTTCGTTATTAGATTTTGATGTTTTATGTGCCACTTAACCACCGCGCAAAAATAGAAAAAGCGTGTCGGATACACACACCAACAAAACTACCACCAACAACAACAACAACAACAAGAAAAAAACATCTAATTTCTTTGCACTTTTAGGTCTTTTCATTCCCAACATGAAAATACTATTTTTATTATAATAACATGTGTGTGTTTGTAAGTAGTTTAGTAATTTGGTACAATTTGAGCGCGCATATATCCTCGAAAAAAATCTGGGTTAGACGATATCATTTTTCTCTCTTGCTGAAGCAGGCGAGCAGCACATCTTTCTTGGTACAGCAATATTTCAAAAATAAGCAAACAACACTTGGGTCGCATTTCAGCGCGCATGAAAAATTATTGCCAATGTCATTACTTCTATACGTATATATATATGTATATAAGCGCGCACGCATTCGCAACCTATTCCGCCAAAAAACGACTAATTTATTACAACACGCGCGCGCGATATGGTTTAATTAGCATGCAAATTTCGAGTCGTCGTCGTCGTCGGTGGCGGCGTCTATACGATTATTAAATACTGCTGCACTCCTACACATACGCATTGAAAAAATCGGTTTTTTTTTCGGCAGAAAATCGTAGAAATTAAAAAAGTTCATTCGCCATTTGTTTGTGACAAATGAAAATTAATTACTGCCATAAAGTTTTTCCTCACACACACACACAGTTAGATATATACATATAGAAAAAATTACAAATTAAATCTTTTTTTTTTCGTTCAAATGTGCGCTTTATGATTTATAATGAGTGGTTTTTTTTAAATAACTATGCTACAAAATTTAAATAGACTTCATATACAATCTTTTTTCCCTGCTGATAAGCGAAAATGTAAAACAGCCGCAGGATTTAATAAGTCTAGACAATTTCATGATGCATAAAATCGTATTCTTTATTCGTACATCAAGATGTTCAGAAATATCGTTTAGATTGCGATTTCTTTTTTCTGGGATAAATATAAAGTGCGGCTGCGAGCGGTTATAAACGTCAAATAATGCACAGCAGATGAAAAAAAAACGAATATTGCATTTATCAATTGGTCGCTCTTTCAAATCAATTAAGCGAAAATGTTGTTCCTGTTTTAAGCATCGAGCTTTCTCCTAGCAAAAATTCAATCTGCAATCAAATCAACCTTTGCAAATGCAATTTCTCAATCACTAATGAGTTTATTTCCAGTCGATAAAAACGAATTGCAAACACGAGTTTGAATTATTAATGAATTTTTATATCATTTTATTTAATTGCTTTTGTGCAGCATTTAAACGTGTTTAAAAGTACTCAAAAGTCCTATTTTTGCCAGGCGTTGCTATAAAGAGTGTATTGCACACAGGCTTCTAAGGATTAAAAGCACTTAAAAACAAAAATGATTACTTATTATTATTACATAAAAATATAGAGAACTTCTTATTGTTCTATTTCATTTTATTACATTCAAGGATATACCTACGTTTTGTGAGTGTTTAAAATGATCTTTCGCCATACATAATTAATACTTATCCAACATTTCTTAAACTTAACTTTGGTATTTGATTGTATTTCTTCTTTGTTAGGAAAATTTTTACGGTTTTCTTTGATTTTTGGAATTTTTCATTAAAATTTAATAATATGCAAGCTCAATAAAAAATTAGAGGAAAATTGGCGAGTATAAATAAAAATCGAAAGCAAACCGTAAAAAATGCAACGCCAACAAAACCTCATTCAAAATTTAAGTAAAGTTTGAAAAAATGAAAGATATTAAAAAAGTGAGCACTAAACGTCCAGTAATAAAAATGACTAAAACTGCGTATGCTGAATTTTTAGTTTCCTATATTGGGTTTTTCAATATCTTCACCTTTTCTAAATTTAACTTAAATTCTAGAAGATTTTATTCTTTGCAAGGAATATAAATCTAAAGAAAACCGTACAAATTTCCACGCAAACAAAAGTCGATCCTAAAATCAAGTTTAAAGAAAGAAAAGAGAAAAAAGTAAGTTAGGCCCTAAAAAGCCACTTAAGAAAGAGCGTGCAGCTGCATTATAAAAAATTATAAATTTAGCATCTTAATAGGTAATATAAATCTATAAAATTTAGCAATGAAAATTTGCAGACTAATCGTAAATGAAAATTAATAAAATAAAATGATTATGTTAAAATTTAACGTAATTTAACGCTAATATTAATAAATTGAAAAGGAAATATATATACCTACTGAAATTATATGAAATTAATAAAAATAATATTTATTTTAGCGTATCTAATTCGATTAAATAAATTTAATAAGCGTTAATTTATGAAAATTTGTTTCATAATAAAATGTGGAATGCACAAAAAGATGATAATAATACTATATTTTCTATATCAAAAGCATTAATATGAAAAGCCAACATTTCCGGCTGTTAATTAAATATACGTTTTCGTTTAAATAGGAAACGTGTCATTATAAACCTCACTTTATACCACCTTAAATTACAAAACATGCCTCTTTCATTTTCTCTCTATGTAGTACGTACAATTTCTACCTACATAGATATAGAAATAAAATAAAATAAACTTTTCTTCTTCTCTCGACGAATAAAAACAAATCAATCTTGGAAAAGCCTTTTACATATTACATCTTTAAGACATTTTCTAATTTAAATTGCGCTTTTGATTAATTTCCGCAAAACAGCGCACCACCACCGCCACATACAAACAAAGGAAAAATTCGACACGGTAAAATGCGGGATGAGGCGGAGAAAACATCAGTGACGGCGGCGCGCACAATTCAATGTAACTATAAATCTTGCATAAACAATATTTTTACATGTCGATGCAAAGAGAATTTTTACTCTATGTATGGATGTATAGGTACAACAAAAAGCTCTTGCATTCCTCTCTCTGCTGCTGCTACTACTACATAGCAAGTAAATTTTTTTGCATTATAAAAGCGCATACAAATACACTGCATGTATGTATATCTCTATATTGATTTGTTTTTTAGATATCTGCAATAGAAAAGATATTCGAGGGAAAAGGAGTATTTGTAAGCTTTAGCATATAAGGTGTTTTTAGATATATAGTACCTACAACATATAAAACAAAATGTAATATTTTTATAAAAATATTTCGTTTGATATTACCTAGTACCTACTATCTACTATTAGATCAAAGATACATCGTTTTTTTTTAAATAAAAATGCATCAAATCCGAGATTGCGAATATTAGATGAGATGCGCATATTAATAAATGCCTTCAATGATTCATCATCATTCGAATGGAAAAAAAGAAAGCGTGCAGGTGAAGTTAATTAAATTTCAATATATGAATGATTATCATGTGGAATATACCTAGCTAGGGACGCAATAATTACACTTGATGATTGAGTAAAAAATATATATAGGTATAAACAGAAAATTATTCCAAACATGTTGCATATAATATTTTCAGTAAATATTCATTACACATGCTAATAAAAACAACGATTTTTCTAATGAACTGCGATATTTATTTGCAACTGAATATTTATGAAAATGTTCGATTTTATGGCATGAATACTCTCGGTGTATGTTTTTTATTTTCGATTTGGTAGAATAAAATGTAGGTATTATATATTTTAATGTAATTTATCGTCGAAAATTAGATCGTTACAATTCCGTCAAGCAAAATAATTCGCATTACTATAAATGTCAGACTGCAATCTACATGCATGCAGATATTATTACACTTTGCTGTTTCGATATACCAAAAATAGAATTTCTAAATGGAGGAGTAAATTAATTCTATATATTTCGGGCGAAATATTAATTTTGAATAAACATCAATCCCACATTCAATTAAAATAAAATGTTTATTACACCGGAAACGTTAAAAGTAATATTCCACAAACAAGCGATAAAATTTCATCGTAACATAATAATAATTATCAAACGTGTAGGTTGTAGATATATGCATATTTGTTTGCTAATTGAATGCTCAACAATTAATCTTAAACACAAATTAAAATAAAATATTTATTACACACAAAACGTTAAAAGTAATATTCAACAAATATGCGTTAAAATTTTGCTAATTGAATGCACCAATGAAATTATTTGTCAATTCTCAACAAATCTTTAACATAAATTGAAATAAAGTATTTATTACAAACTAAAACGCCAAAATTGTAATAATATTCAACAAATAAGCGTTCAAATTTCATCGAAACATAATAATCAACAATCTGGGTTGTAGATATATGTGTATGGGTTTGCTAATGGAATGCAACTTTGAAATTATTTGTCAAATCTCATCAAATCTTAAACACAATGCGGCAAATGTATAGGCAAGCCACAAACATTCGTGCTTTTGACATATCGGTGCGGTGTGTACGAATTTTGACATTCTCATCGGCGGCGTTTGTGTGGTAAATGTCTATATATGAATGTGTTCGCATACGCACACACACCGGCGCCGGTAAAATTTCACACATCAAAGAATATTAATCGTATAAGGTGTACATTTTGGTCATGACAATGTCATTGTTAAATTTCTATTAAATTTTAATGCAATACGGTGTTAATTAATACGATTTCGCTGATTAAATAAAATTTAGATATCGTAATGTTATCGTTAAGTTGCTGTTAAGTCTTAACAAAGTCTTGCAGGGATTGGATATTAGTAACAATGTAAATTTTAACAAATGCTGTGTATTTTTGTCAAATACTTAGCAATTATAGACTATTTAGGAATTTTGCTGTTAAAACTTTAATAAACGTTACTCTGTTTCAAAATTTGTGGCCAATTTTGTAGTATACCTGTTCCCATATATAAAATAGTCGTTTTCGCCGGTGACTTTTCACATTTAATCGTATAAGGTGTGCATTTTGGTGCGATGACAAAGTCATTGTTAAGTTTCTATTAGATTTTAATGCAGTCGAGCATTACTTAATACGAATTCGCTGATTAAATTAAATTTAGACAACGTATTGTTACTGTTAAGTTGTTGTTAAGTATTAACAAGCAGTTCAGTGATTGGATATTAGTAATAATGTAAATTTTAACAAATTGGCGTGTATTGAAAATGAATCATTATTATCAAGCGATTAATTACTTCGCAATCATGTTTTTTCCAGAAATTTCGCTGCTAAAACTTACGGCTGTATCTGCTGATGTCTCTCGCAACTATGGTTACATGTAAACCTTATAGAAAAAAGATGGCTCTCGTTTTTGGTGGATTACGCGCTTATTATTAACGACACCAACTTCATTCAAAAGTCAAAATAAAGTTAAATAATTCACGCAGGTATTTGTGTGGCGTGCCTTCAGTAAATTTTAGAGACATGGATAAACGATTCGTGGTATTATAACTCATTTCCTATTAAATAGATTTTTTCGTTAACGCTAAATTGAGAGAATATTCTTATTAAGTTACAGTTAATTCAAAATCATCACTAATTTTAATTTAATCATAATGGTTTTGTATTTCATGACAATATTATAATACATACTACACGTACTCACTTTTCGTAAAATTTTGTGTGGTCTGTCTTTTGTAAATTAGAGACATGGACATAAACGATTCTCTGGTAGTTTGATTCTCAGTATTAATCAATAAATAATTCAGTAGTTAGTTTTTCAATGCATTAACTTTTTGTACATATAAGCGGATTATACACAATGTTTATTAAAATATTCTGAATTTAACTAGAAATAATGTAATAAAAAATGCAATTGTGAAATAAAATATTTAATTCGTTGTAACATGAAACGCGTACCTGTGCGCTTACAGTTTTAAGAAAATTAATAATATTCGTTTCAATTAATTGGCGGTTAGGAGTGACACCTTAATTGTGGGCGACATGGAAGAAAAGGTGAATTTAAAACTACAAATTGCTGATAAAAGTTGGGAATGGAAAGGCGAAGGGAACGCAACGAAGGAGGAAGACGACGACGAAACGAAATAAAATGTTCTATAATGCAGTGTATTATTATATAAGTTGAAAAACACAACTTGAATGGCTGTTCGTGCCGCTGACTTTACAACGGTTGGTTGTGGCGGCGTTGCTGTGGTAGAATGTGTCACGTATCAGCAATATGACAACCTCCACATGCACATCAACTCAATCACCATTATATTATACTCTCTTCTACGTAATATTTGCATTTACTTTTGACAATAAGTAAACGCATCTCGTTAATCATTTCGACAAAAAGTTGCACACAATTTCGTTCGCGCTATGTGTTTACATACGGGATAATGCTACACTATAGTACGGTTATGCGATGTAAAATATATTATATGATAAAAGTTATCATCTATTATTAAATGCACTCGGCTCCTCGTTCCGCGCGCGTGTTCCGTTTTTATTTTGTTTCAGCACTATGAAAAATTATTCGTGTCACTGCAAAACCACTTCAAGTAATCTGTTTTGCGCAAAATATTTCAGATTAAATGTAGCGTGTTTTTGTTAAAATTGTGAGAATGTAGACATGGAGCGAGAGCGAGCGTGGGCAAAAAATTCAGATTCGGTTTAAATCAAAACTAATTCGTTACAATCAAAATCAATTTTTGCCGAAATATTCCTGCTGCGCGTGTATATAAAAACTTTCCAGCGGAAAAGTTTCTCATATTTTAAATTAACTCGCATTTTGATTGGATAAACATTTCTTCTTGTTGCAACATCGCCGGGCGATGATGCTATACTCTTCTTCTTCTGGCTTCTTCTTTTTCCCACCACCACAAACTCAAAGCTATTAAAAACTACGAGGTTAATTTTTACTAACATTATATAAAAATCCGTTGAAAATTTAATTATAACATAAATTAAATTTATTTTTCGATTAACTCTATGAAAGTTTTCATCTAAAAAGCAAGTAAATTAAACACGCGTTTAAAGTTTGTTTGATAACACGTTTTTGATGATGTTTTAAAAAAAAGATTATTTAATTTTATGATTGTAAAATACTGTTTTGCAATGCATATCCAATTAGCCAATCTAAATTACTTTATTTTTTCGAATGAATTCGCTTTCATCCCATTCAAATTAAAAACAAAATATATACCACTACTATACATAGTTATTTATTGTTGAAAAATAAATTTCGAGAAAAAACAGGGCGCAAATTTTATTATGCCTACGCGCATTGAATTCACGCTGTAATAATAAAAAAATGTTGCATAAATGAAGTGAACAGTAATTATTTACAAGTAGGTACGTGTAGTACATTTTAATTGGCCGCCATGCAATTTTATTATTACGTAATCTTATTATCCGCTTTTAGCGTTAGAAAAATTAATCTTGGGATTTATTACGTTTAATAAATTTATGATTTAAATGTTAATTAAACCGCTGAGCTTTTATTATTATGATCGATGTTATGAGAATAAACTCATCAGATTTTTTTTAAACAAATGGTGCGTCTTAACTATTGTTTATAAACTATTAATGTAAAAGTTTACCTAATAATAAATTAACATATTTAATACACTTTTCATTCAAGGAATTAGCTTCTACAGAATTCACAGACTTCGACTTTGAAAGCAGATGAACGCCATGAAAACGTGAATATGCCCTTAAATTAAGGTGCTCCGACCTACTATTTTGACATTAGCCTATACATTGAAAGCTGAGTTAACAGATTAAATGCGCTTTTTCATGTATTCAAATCATCAGAACTGGAAATTATTATTTCAGTACCCTCGTTTTTGGAAATTTGTTTCGACAGAATTCACGGACTTTGATTTGAAAGCAAAGATGATCAAAACCAAGAACAGGAAAACTGACAATGTGTATATAGTCTTAAATTAAAGTAAACAGAACAACTACATTGGAAATTGTACCCCAAAGTGTACCACATTGTTTACATCACTAATAGAATCACTTTTGAAACAAGTAACAAGAAACAAATTGAAGTAAAAAAACTAGTTCCAATTTTAATTCGTAAATCATTGCAGGACAAAGAAATTGAAAGCGTAAATATGCCCTCAAATTTAGGTGACAAGACTTTCTATTTTGACATACATAAATTGCTCTACATTAAAACCTAAACCCTAAAGTGCCCAACATTAGACAATGCATTCCAAGAGTTTCCCGTATTGGTCATTGCATATCTAAACGTTTATTTTAGAAGTCCTTTCCAAACAATACTGAATTTTTATTATTTTTCATTAACAAATATGCTGCAGCAGGAATTAACAGCCCCAAAAAACTAATACCAACTTTAACTATTAAATCCTTGTTTACAATGAAAATGAAAACAAGAATGTGCCCTTAAATTTAAGTGACGAGACCTAGCTTGGCCTACATTACAACCTGCGCTCTAAAGTGCCCCACATGAGACAATACATTACAAGAGGTCAAGAAGGCCTATCTAAATAATATTGCATTTTTATCATTGTACATTAACAAATATGTTTTAGAAGGAATTTACAGCCCCAAAAAAATGTTTCAACTTTAATTATTAAATCCTTGTTTACAAAGAAACAGAATATGTGGATTATATTTAAGTGACGAGAGGTCCCACTTTGACATAACTCACCCTACATTAAAACCTGTGCCCTAAAACGCCCTACATTAGACAATGCATTCCAAGAGTTTCCCCTATTAGCCATTGCATTTCTAAACGTTTACTTTAGAAATCCTTTCAAAATAATGCTGTGTTTTTAATATTTTACATTAACAAATATGTTTTACCCAAAAAAACTTGTTCTATTTTTAACTATTAAATCCTTGTTGCATAAAAGTATTAAATTTTGAAAGTTAATCAGCAAAACTCAAAACAACAATATGTCTTTAAAAGTAGATGAACACCCACACCCCACATTGACATAGCTTCTTGCCCTAAATTGAAAGCTCCCTCAAAGTGACTCACATTTGAGAGATTTACTTCCAAAGTCCAGTCCAAATAATAGTAATAATGCATACTGTATTTTTTTAGTAGTTTACAACAGCAAAAACTTGTTTAACTTTTTAAATCCTTATTGGACAAGAATCCCCAAAATTTAAAGCCCGAAAAGCAAAAAACGACATTATACCTCTAAAAGTAAGTCTCACATTTACATAGCTTTCCTAGCATTAAAAAATGTGTTTCAAAAATTTCCTGCATTGGTCATTGTATTTCAAAATGTTTATTTTAAAATAATACTAAATTTGTATTTTTTTATATTAACAAATATGTCTCAGCAGTAGTTTACAGCCGCAAAAAAGCTTGCTCAAATTTTAACTATTAAATCCTTGTTGGACAAAGCAACATCTACGTTCTTTCAACGGTGACTTGCTACAAGATCAAAGGGATCAAATTTATGAAAAATGCAACAACTAATAAGCAGGTTTAAAGCATTATGTACCAAACTGGAAAACTTTGTTTGCGCTTTCAATGTGCTAATTTAAAAAATATATATATATTATATGTGTTTTGAATGTTCATTTCAATGCAAATTCATTAAATTTTATTATTCGTAACATTTATTTTACGATTGCGTTTTATCGAATGTAAAAAATATGCTTTCGAATCAAACAAACAAAAAAACGCGCTGTTAAAATTAACAGAACATAAACGCGTTCGGTTAATGATTGAAAAAAAAATACATATGAAATAGATTTAGTACCAAATCGGGCAGAAAAACAAATGTTTTTATTAAAAGAAACGACAATGACAAAAAGAATATTTACGAGCCATATTTTTTGCCATAGTCAAAAGTTGATACGAGTTACGAAATATAATAAAAATATCAAACTCGCGCATTTTCTGCCCTCGTTCCTGTACATATATATATTTTTTATTATATGCAAATAAATAAATTTTTATGGAATACAGAAAACAGCCTTAAGTTATTTTTTATAACTTTGCGCATTTAAATTTATAGATAAAATATTTCATTCGTATAAACGAGCCGGCATTCAATTCGGATGCGAAATTAATGCAGTAATTAATTTATAAGAAATGGCATCATCGTGTTGATTTACAACTTAAAAATTCCATCAACGCGCGCCCTGCTTGAGCCCTTTTTCTTTGGCAAAACAACAAGCACGCTGCCGCGCTTAGAATATCATTCTAATTAAATTAATTAAAATTTTATACGCATTGATAGGTAAAAAATAAAGATGTTTGAACGCGCGAACGCGAGCGCGCTAAATAACGCAATAAAGCAAATCCTACCTTTTGAAGAATGAAATCCGGATTTATTCCCAGTTCTGAAACAGACAGAAAAAGAGCAAGCATTAAAAATAATTCGGTAAATAGAATCAATCGAAATTGCTGCGGTGCGATTTCAATTATCAAACATCCTCTAAAATTATCTTTGCAGCGCAGAGCCGGATTAAGCGCTGCCAGCAAAATTACAATCAACAAACGAATCGCGTTTATACATTTTTTTTTACAACGAACACTATTTTTTCACATCAGCGCTGAACAATCTCTTAAAACGTAATAAATATCAAATGTGTTGCATGCACTAACAACATTATACGACAATAAAATTTTTATTGAAACAAAAAAGAATGTTTCGGCTGACGTTGCGTCGCCTTAATTTTATTAAAATTCGTGATGTTGATTGTAATTGATGTTCGATTTTAATTATTAGAAAATGTCAGAGCACAATATAATTAAATCTTTTCGTCGCTGCAACATCCATTTCATATGAACGCGTCAGTAAATTCGCAACTGCAAATTTGTCTGAAGGATTGTTAATTAAGTAACGAATCATGCGTTATATGAGTGTTGAATCAATGTCATTATATATAATATAATAAAATTAATAGATATAATGTGTAGCAAACAACCTTGACACTATATTATATATTAATTTATATTTATACAAAAATGTTCCAAAACTAATCTCAAAAATTAAAACCAGTTATAGGAAATAAGACTTGATCCTAATTTGCCATATATTGATAAAATATATATGAATATTGAAAAATTGCCAACAGAATTTAAAAAATATCAAAATATATTTTTCTTGTCTAAATTTATAAATATGGTTAAAACAATCGGTAATTAAACTAGTGTTTCCACAACAAACTATTTTAGGAACATAATGGATTGAAACAGGCATTTTTTATATTTGGAAATTTGAAACAATTTATTTTTTATAAAAAACTCTAATGTGATGTATAAAGACACGTAACAAACTTTTAGCTAAAACATGCAATTTTGACTATTTTTGCATCGTGCACATAAATATATTATTATCTACAAGAATATTTTGTAAATATAATTTTCTTGTCTAAATTTATAAATATGGTTAAAACAATCAGTAATTAAACTAGTGTTTCTACAACAAACTATTTTAGGAAAATAATGGATTGAAATAGGCATTTTTTATGTATAAATTTGGAAATTCAAAACATTTTATTTTTTATAAAAAACTCTAATGTGATGCATCGTGCACATATATATTCTTTTAGGTATGTATCTAATCAACAATATTCTTCCATATATGCATATGTTTAAAATAATATATCGTAAACATCGTATTTTTCATAAAATTATGAATTTGATTAAAACGTTCAGAAGATAACTTAGTGGTTTCTCTATACAAACAAATTTTAAAAAAATATATATTTTTAATTATATATTTCCTAGAATTTATACATTTTACATCATATTATAATGTATTACTTTATCAAAAACTCAAATATGATGCATTCTGTATGATTTCTACATTTTACAATATGGAATTTGCGTTACGTAACGGTTACGAAAGTGTGTTACTTCAGAAAAAAATATATTGGCTAAAAATGAAGTTTAAAGTTGATTAAATTCTGAGAAATAATAATTACATTGGCGCACTATAAATGTAAAAATTTAAAATAAAATATACTTTTTATGTAAATAAGTTTAAAAGGGACATTACTGATTAATTGGTTATTTAGGTACTTACATGCAGTATAAATTAAAAATCCTATCCTTGTATTGTATTGAAAAATGATCCATATTATTATTAACCATGCACAAACACAAATAAATT
>JARJDW010013322.1:0-18913 GCA_030264715.1 Adinopsis sp. GC000173
GTGTGAAGAAAATATAAGAAAAAGCTTATAAATAACGAAATTATAAACTTTCAAAATTTATTAAAAATTATAGAAAAAAGGTGCTGGGAGAAAAGGTGCTAACTTAACGCCGGTAAATATAATGCTTGTATATGCATACATCACACGCCATTTGGTGTAAATCGCTAATTTGCACACAATAAAACAATATGATTAATTTTTTTGTGCAGCCTTGATGACAAAGTAAAACGTCTGATTACATAATTAACAAGCGGGATAAATGCTGCACAAACCTGCTAACGAATTTATTTAAATAATTATACAATCTGATAAATTTTTATTGATTAATACATGCTGTTGTTGCAGATTATCATACCTAGTTTTTTTATTATTATTCCTAGCTGTAATTTTTTTAACGTATACATTTGTTGCTCTAAGCATTTTAATTAACTTGATTTTTATCCAGCTGTTGTTGTTGTAAATATGATAAATTATTAGATTTTCCACATGTATTATTGTAATTAAATCTAATAACAATGAGACCATTTAGATTAGAACTGTAACGTAAGAGTTATTATTATTATAATATGAATGGAATTAGAGTAATTATCAAAATTAAAAACAAAAAGAATTAAATATATGTAGTTAGATGATATGCTAAAAAAATTTCCCACATGGCTGGCTGGCTCTTCGTCAAGATTCTATTTACGATTAAATTTTATTATTCTAATGGCGAATGTATTAATTAACTGTTTTCATTAGTTTATTACGTCTAAATTAATTAAGATGTATTTCTGGTTAAGTGACATTTAGCGTTTATAACAATGTGTTGCATTCACGTTCCAAAAAAGCGTTGTTGTTTTCTTGTTGATGTTTGAACCTTGAAAATGTTAAAAATGTTTGAAGTTTAGGAAATGGCATTAAATTTGTTTGAATCCGTGCCAAAGTACAATGTCTATTATGCTATAAACGTTTTCTTCAACAAAATATTACGAACCTTCAATTTATTTTCATGGCATTGAAATAAAAATGTCATAAAATTAAAACTAATTTTGATTTACGAATTCATAACAATTTACATAAAATTGGTTTTTTATAAACTATATATCGTACAGCTGGTATTGTAGTAATATTTGTTATTGTCAATCTAAAATAGAAATCTAAAATAGAAATTAAATTAAATTTGAGTTTTTTATGAATTAAACTTAAATAAAATAAAAAAATTAAGAAGTGTACTTACAAAGCATTCTGAAAACTAAAAAATGTTTATAAACACTAAATGTTTGTAATATTAACGAAGTATTAAATTGCGCTAGTGTTGTTTTGTCTAATTTGGTAAAAATAATTTGCCTCTAAATAAATACCTATAATATTTATGTCTGTTTGTAAAATTCTCGCCTTATCAATTTGGGCGACACATTGTTTTGTATATTTGCAAATAAATCGCCAGTCAGTAATCTTATCCAACTCACATTTTTATATATACCTATGTTAATTGCTGAAAAGTTTTTCTTTCGCAAAAAGTTTGTTTATTCATTGTGCGATTTATGAATATGTTTTCGAAGCGCGCTATTTTCAGCAAACGAAGAAATTTCATAAAACGTTGCTTATTACTTCCAGTGAATTTAATAAATTCGTTGCGTTTGAATGAAATAATTCTGATGCAAATAACATTTATTTAAAGATCCAATCCTATTTACCATAAATTCTGTTTATAGTTGTTTGTAATTTACGACTTCTCAAAATTAATTTATGTGATAGTCCTTTTTATAACAGCAAAGGTTAGCAAAAATTCCCTACTTTTCTAAAGACTTTAAAATTGCTAATCTTTTAATCTTAATTCTCAAAAGAAAATTTATTGGTGTTTATAAACTAATAATAGCCGATTAGATTTCTAATTTGTATGAAAATACTACAAATGATTTTGTATTGTAGTACACAAATGGATATATATCCAAGCCTATAATTAAAGGTTTGCCTCTAATAAGTGCCGTTTTCAGTTCGCTAATAAAGCAATATGTCTATCTAATCGCAATATAAAATTATTGTAAATTTATTTTGTCTCAAACTGCAATGAAAAAAAGAATCGTGCGCAAAATTCGTGTATTATTTCAAAGTTATAAAGCACATTTTCTAATCTTAAATCAATACAATCTTTGAAATAATATAAGTAATTAATATTTATTAAATGATTATAATAATAAAAAAACGAAGTCAATTTTGTGTTATCATTAATGCTACATGAAATCAATCGTTATTAAAAAAACATAAACTGATATTTTTAATATGCAATTTAATACCAATTCTTTATTTGTTAATTAAACAGACGGGCAGAATTACGGCAACATTTCATAAAAATTCTCAATCGATAATGCTAGAAAACCGAAAGTCATAAATTAAACAAATATTATGCATGATATTAAAAAAAACTCACGAATTTTATGTATTTTAGGTATACGTATGTACTACCTGTACATAATTTTAATTACGCATTATAATTTTTCTCATATTAATCACTTAAAAATACAGTTACGCTTCCAAGAATGAAAAATACAAGTATTTTATACATTTATTCAAAAAATTTGACTACGTTAAATGTAAAATGATTTTGTTTAACGTTATATTTCAAACGACAACTTTTATTCTTATTTATATCCAATTTCATTTACGAGTAGGTATATTGTGACAATAAATGGATTGATGTAAAACCTTTCCTAGCTCTTAGTTTTCAAATGTTTAAAATTTATTCATTTTTATAGTTTTACATGACATTATTTATCGAACATTTTGTAAAATAAATATTTTTGAAGTTCGATGAATTAGCAGTACAGCGACAACATGCAATTATTTTGCTGAATTAACTAAAAAATGATTACGTTACGATTAATCATGGATGCTATTAAAAAGTGAGTTTTTAATGATTAAACTGACTCGTTGTATGAAAATTAACAAGACTATACAAGACGAGCTTGTACCGTAAAAAATGAGAAAGTAAACAAAAGTGAATTCTTCACTAAGCAATTATGTAGTTTTTTAATCGTAATAAGTCGCCTTAAGGTAGGTAAAAAATCTACTTAAAATCAAATTTAAAAAATAAGATAATTACTTACTGTTTATTTATATTGCGCAGCGCTGCTTCAATCTGCAAATAAGCAGGAAAATTATTAAAATTCCATTCAATAAAAACGAAATCCATTATAAATCAATTGATAAAAATTATTGACATTTTAATATAGTAATAATAATTAATAAAATTGGCACTTAACAAGCCTCTTATAGCCAGTTGGTCTTACGTAATAAGCACATCAAATATAACAAACAAACCAATAAAAAGTAATTAAGTTGACATGAAATTTTATTTCATCAAAATTTTAATTTCCAGCCTCAGTTTACATTTTGAATGTATAAATTATGTAGGCAGAGTTAATTATAAAGTATAAGTGATTAAAATCTCGTTAATAACAATTATGGTTTAATGTACTCACATACGTGAATGTTTTCATTGTATATGTATATAATAAAAATTTAAATAATTAGTGTACGAAATAAATGAAATTTCATTATATAGTTTATTAGCAATGTTAAAAAGGCCGGCCACAATTTTTACCTTACACACACACGTATTTAATTCAAATTATATGAAAACAAAACTTAATTATAAATACAAAAATGATTAAAACCTCGTTAATAATAATTATCAAGCATCTAATAAAGCATTATATTATAATTCCTGCATAAATCTATATGGTAATTTTAACATAAAAAAGCAGTTTAGTTAATGTCATTTTCACTCACTCAAAAAACTACTTAAATTAGAAACACGAAATTGAATAAAAATGTTGCTAAATTACAATTCATTAACCATTATATACAATATACAAGCAATTCAATTTGATAGCAAAAATAGAAAATTCCCTAAAGTGAATTGTTATTGTCTATAAAAAAACCGACTGGAATGAAATTTAACATCATAAACAAATTATTGTCGTTGTAATTAGTTTTAAAAACAATAACGTTTCGTTTCAAATCATATCAAACAAAAATTGTTCAATGCAGTATTTTTAATTAAATATTTTAGATGTATGGAGTAAATTAGTTTTAATTTACACTCGATTTTATGCTATTAAAATGATATTGATTTTAATTAATATCGTTTCTCGTACATATTAAAAAGTCCATTTTAAAATCGAGTAAAAAATTGTTTGATTAAAAATAAAATTGTTCGTCTATGAGCAAAAAATTTACAACGTGTATTGCGATTAATTAAAATATCCATTGTAATCGAAATTTTAATTAAGGTGGAAATTTTGATTGTTACTAAAATCTATATACATTTATAAATAGTATCGCTAAATTGGATTTTATATTAAATAGATAACGATGGAATGTTTGCGATTGATTCAAATATGCGTTTACATTAATATTGTTGGAAAAGTTGCAATCACTTTTCGATTAAAGCAATCCAAGAAATATACTAAATTTTTTTAAGAGATGATTGTTTTGGTAATTGAATTAGTAATATCTAAACATATAAATATTTAATTAACATTATTCGCTAGACGAGTAATAAAGGTGAAGGAAAAATGATTAATCTAATAATAAAATGTGATTTAAAAGGATAATTGCAATTAAAGTTTTATTTCCAATTACATGAATCGAAATGATGATTAATAAAATGTATTATTGGCAATATGCGAAACCTCTAAAACTATGTAAACTCACCACACACCACATATCTATAAAGTGGTAATAAAAATTCTCATATACTAAATACCAATTAATTACAACGAAGGTGACGCCTTTTAATTATAAACAAAGTAATGCTGTGTATGAAATTGAATCAAAGGCAGACGAAGCCATTGAATTTTTTTAAATACCTATTTATTTTTATATGTAAAAAAAATGTAAACATGCACATCATTTTTAAAATAAAGACATACAATATAAACACGCACAACAAACTTCCAAAGTTACAGTTGAGGAACACGTGTCGCAAATTGAATAGTATATCTGAACATAAAATTTGTCAAAAAATCCAGTTTCTCCAGAACCAGTTGAAATTTTATTTAAGAAGAAGGTACAAACTGCGAAATGTTGTCCAAATGTCAAAATATCTTATTTCGTGGAAAAATTTGTTTTATAGTTGTAATTTCTACGAATGCAAAATGAATCGTAATACGAATTTCGTATACATTTTCAATAGAGGAAAATAATAAAGGGAAATCATAAGAATTTACTATTACAAAATAAAAACAATTAGATCTTTATGCGCGTATACGAGTAATTAAGTACAATTGATAAATGTATGTTCATTATTATTGATGTATTCCACTAAAATAGAAATAGAAAAATGTACAATAAAGTCTATTTATAAAGTATTTACTAATTTATTATAATATGATAAAAATAGCTTTTAATAAACTAATTGATTATCAAATAAATAGTGCATACAGCTGTTCTTACTAATCGTAAGTATTTCTACATAGTAATTAATAATAAATAAATAAGTATACCTAATCAATTGTAAATAAAATTTTAATGATTTATTTAATATTTATGTAGTGTTAAAATCGTTACTTTTACATGACCCAACTGAAAATTAATAATTGAAAATAAACAAATGTTAATTAATATAAATATAAAGCTGAATATTAAATTAGAAAATCTTTATATTTTAATGTTGCAAATCTGATTATGTCATTTTAATTAATAATAAAAATAACATTAATAATAATATTCTCAATTCACTGTTATAATAAAATTATATGTTATAATTTACAAATAATATAGCAGTTCCTTCATAGTCATCATCTTGTTGAAAATAATTTAATACATGAATATTTATATTTTTATTAAAGAACAGAAAACTTGTTCAATAAAAAAATTAAATTTTGTCGAGAGATATTTTAATCAAAGCTGTGTTTTTAATAATTAAGCATTAATATTAATGAAGATAATAACATCAATCAAAACCTAATAATTTAATTATTGGAAATATTAAATTATAAATTATATGATTTACTATTAGGGAAGTCTATAGAAAAGACATCTTATTTTGTTGAATTAAATCACATTAACATTTGTTTGTTTTACTTCAGAATTAGACTTTAACACGTCTAAATAATGTGAATGAATACAATAAATATCGCGAGAATAAATAAATTCAACATCACTTATAGTTAAAGAAGCGTTTAATAAAAGTTAAAAATAAATATTAATTGAAATTTATTATTCCAAGAAAGAAATGCAAATTAATGTAAATGTGCATCGAACTGCACAGTTTTTAAATTAACCAGCACAATTAAATTTGTTAATTAAAAATAAATAAATTCAAAATACAATGAAAAAGATGGTTGTTACAATTTGAAGTAGATATAAGTATAATATAATAAGTAGATAATAATAATTTATGTAGCCAAATTCATCTTCATCATCATTCAATTACTAATGGTTACGCAATGACACAATATATTCATGCAGCAACAGTAGGTATATGACATCAGATACATTAAAATGATAATTTGGAAATAAAAAAGCGTTCTAGCGTAGAAAATAGCGTTTTGTGTGTGATTAAGTACATAAAATTGATTGTTTATAAAAATAGTTAGAATAGAATATTATGTGCTATAAAAACCATTAAAGTTGACAATGTAAACGAAACGCAAACGATAAAGGACAAGATTGGAATGTTAACAACCACAATGAACTTGTTAAAATATTTTAATTTAATACTTTATGGCGACAACGTGCAGTGCATTCTAAATATTAAACCAAACATTCGAAGATGAGCGGGAAAGAGGTAAAAAATCGTGTATGAAAATTAAGCGCGCACGAGCATACAAAAAATATATAATAATAATAAAACAAAATAATAAAAATGACACTTGAGATTTGAAATCGGATAAGAGGGAAGTGTCGGGTTATGAAATATTAAGGTGCTGTTTGGACGTGGGACTACTTCACTATTTGTGTGCTGTCATGTTAAGTTATAGATTGACGAATTAACAACGACCAACAACGTGCTTTTTATCTACTCAAGACCATCTCATTTATATTTATACAGTTGCTGTCTGCCTATAACGTACACATAAACGAACGTGAAGATGATGAAAAAAGGCGTTTGTTTGTTTTAAATTACTATATGTATATTGAATTCAATCATTTTTATCCAAATATTTTCATTGCACCCAAATAAATGTAAATTAACATCCAGTTTTGATACTGACTGCTCTTTCTAACATTTTTTAACATCATATACATACATAACTGATATGATTAATGTTATTAAAATTCTATTAGGCAGCTTGAAAACAAACAGACTTTGTAATTATAATCTGATTAAATAGTTGAAACTCTCACAAATAAATTGTAGGTATACCTATAGGTACTATTTTGTTGCTCGATCCTTTAAAAGTTGACTCGAATAAAAAACTTGCACCAATAAAATTGATAAGATACAAACATGGAAGAAATATTGAGAATGGTCTCAATCTGTTCGAAGGTGAATTTAATGGCATTCTTCTAATCAAACAGATTATTTCCGTAATTCGTATGTAAACAAATTGTTCAAAGATAAACTGAGATATTAAACAATTTATCAACAGAAATTGTATTTAAATAATTACCGTATTTTAAGGACTAAACAAGCATGTTTTTCTTTAAAAATTGTGTTCAAAATTTAGGTGCGTCTTATACCATATACTCGATATTGATCCACTAATTGTGTTAAATCAGCATCTTTATTACAATATTCTATTCATATATCTCGGGCAAAATATTTTTTTATATAAATGTGTATTGCATGATTTAAAATTTCTGTTAGTTTTAAAAATGTCTAGGTACCACTGTGTCCAAAAAGTAAGACCAATTTTTAATTTGAATAGCGCAGGCAAATCGCACATCATTAAAAATTTTTTCTTACTTTGTAAGCATTGTAATAAACGTCTGTAACAATTTTTAAGGCAAAACATTTATTAGTTTTTGTTTTACGTCGAATGTTATACGACGCTAAAAATGCATGCGGCAATTTTGCTTCATTTCTTCTATCATCCCAAAACAGTTTCTCCACAGTAGTCTTTTGAGATTCTGGGATAGTTATAACATAAGTGATACTGTGATATACACAGGATTTTTAGTGATAAAGTCACTAAGAATGAGTACATTGTGAGAGGTGCAATGTCAACGTTATAGCATTAGTCAATGATTTCCTGGTTTTAGGCCTAAAATATCTTCCAAAATGATATTGGCAAAGTCCTTCGACATACCAACAAGTCCCGAACAGACATATTTAGAAAGTCAAGCACAATTTCTTTGGTTTTCTTGACGTCGGTAAGGGTTGATACTCGTTCGAAGCGTTTCTCGTCTTTAAAGCCTTTTCGACTTTCTTTTAACTGATTTCACCACTTGTAAGCATTGCTTTCTGACAAAACATGGTCCCGGAAGATTTTTTGCAAGATTCCGAACATTTCTACAACCAAAATTTCATGCCCCAAACAAAATTTAATGCAATTTTTTTAGTCAATATAAACGTAAAACATAAACTAATTAATGTTTTGATGTAAAAATTGTTACATATGTTTATTTACAATGCTTATAAGTTATAAAAAAATATAATTGATGTAAGGTTGATCTGGACTAATTAAATTGAAAATTGGTCTTACTTTTTGAACACAGTAGTACATATATAATATTTTTATTAGTTTGGCCTTGCGATCTATAATAATTATAATAATTTTAAATAAAATAGTAAAAATGTTATTTCTTAAAAATTATGGTGCGTAATGTGTCTAAAATGCAGTAGATATGTGAGAAATGCAAGGATTTTTTTAAATATATAAACTCAATTGTTTTATATGTATGTATTATTAATACATACTTGTATATTATTTTTTACTACCTAAAGAAGAATAAACTTAAAACGTAAATTAAAATGTGAAAATATAAATAAGTACTTTAAGTAAATTTAATTTGAAACCCTTAGGGGCTTCCTAGAGTTTATTTTTCATTTGAAGGGCAATTCATAAAACATTAATTATGCATTAGTTTAATAAATTTTATATAAAATTAATCTGAATTGTAAATATTACATACATTTTATGCATGCTCCTTCATTAATAAACTCTATTTTAATGTAAAATTTATATTATAAATGAAATGCGAAAGAGTATGTCTTCCATATTAAATATCAATTACGTTTTCGCAAACATGGTAGTTGATTTAATTAAGTTGTGCATGTTTTAAATATTATATTAATTTATTCTATTCAATTGCATCATATTCCTTTTTGATTGGAATATGGAAATTTCTGGTTGTTATTCCAATATTATTTTTTATAAATAAAATCATCTATGTAATATATGAAGTATTTAAAAAGAAATTTGAAGTGTGGAATTTTATAGCTAACACACATCGATAAAATTAATAATAAAAAAACCAATAAGGAAATAAAAGTTGATGGATCAATTTATATTTTAAATTTATAATGCATTACTTTTTGTTTAAATTAAATTGATATATGTACTATAAAATAAATTGGAATTTATGTAATAAAAAAGCAATAATAAGGAAAGTAAAAAAAAGTTTTCTAAATGTTTAGAACAGTTATTTGACGCTTTATCACATATTTCATCTTCAATTTTATTAAATTAAACTTATTTTAATTGATAATTAATTGGGTGCGTTATTAATTTAACATTATTTGTGTGAATTTATTTTACGATGTGGAAATTAAAAAATAATTAATAGTGTTAAAATGTAAAAGTAAGAAATGCGATTTGATGTTTAATAACTTCCCAAAATCATTTATTTATTGCTCAATTCGAATCAATTCAAAACAAAAAAGTAAGCTTAAAAATTTCTCCAACAAAAATTTTTCACTTTTCTACATAATTTTAGTAAATAATAGCCTTCATAGTTATTAATCTTTTCTAAATAGCCGAAATGTAGGTTATTATTCAGAATGAAAACACACTGCACGTTTAATTACGAAATTAATATTTAACACGTTGCGACGTGCACAAAATCGTCTCTAAGCTGAAATAATGCGAATGGAAAAAAGTTTAAAGCCTTTATACGCTAATGAGTTTTATAAATTTTTGGATGAAGTATGTTCTCATTAACTTTTCCATCAAGTTTGTAATTCTTAGATGTGACAGCTTTATTGGATGCATGCATTACGGCCGCTAAATGGGTTTTTATATAAACGCTTAATTATATTCCTATCAAATTTGTTTAAAACATTATTGCGTGAAAATTAATAAATTAAACAAAATTACCTTTATAAATGAGCGCTTCTCAAACTTTAATTAGAACTGCTTAGTAACTGTACGATTAAATACTTTGAGAAAAAAAAAACATATAAAAACACATAAAAACTTATTCAGACCTTCATATTTTTAACATTTTATTATATTAATTAATCATTTTAAATCAACACTATTTTTATAGATGTTTTTAATATTAAATATAGATAACTTTCATTTTTTTAATTCGAACAAATTTTATCAGGAAATGGGCAAAATTGAGATTGATTTACTTTTAATCATGCAGGAGATTAATATTAATTTGTTATTAATAAAGGAAATGTTATGCTATTATTTAGTATAGCTATACATAGTGAATCATGACTGAACATTTTTCTACGAGGGTTATTTAAGCTTATATCAAAGTCATTTTTATTTTTTTTTTGTGTTTTGGTGGAAACACACAAAATTTCATGCCTATTTGTTTATTAGTTTATGTTTACAATTCAATCGAATCAGGTGGACAATTTATAAGTGGTTCCAAAATTTTTGTCCTGGCTAAAT
Organism: Adinopsis sp. GC000173; assembly: GCA_030264715.1. Lineage (NCBI taxonomy): Eukaryota > Metazoa > Arthropoda > Insecta > Coleoptera > Staphylinidae > Adinopsis > Adinopsis sp. GC000173. The sequence continues at coordinate 10,785 of JARJDW010013322.1, forward strand.
AAGCACAAATGATGCTGAACGTCACTGTGTTTCTGTCTTTTTCAATTATATTTTACATGTAGTTCAGAATTTATCAAATGTAATTCAGATTGGTAAAATGTAATTCAGAATTCGTCAAATGTAATTCAGATTAGTCAATTGTAATTTAGATCTCATCAATTGTAATTCAGATTCGTCAATTGTAATTCAGAACTCGTCAATTGTAATTCAAAACTCGTCAAATGTAATTCAGAATTGATGAAATGTAATTCAGAACTCGTCAAATTTGAGAATTCCTGTAGTAAATCCTTCAGGAGTTATTCAGCAGCGATTGGTATATTTGGAGGGTTTAATTGAAAATGCAATAGTGAATGAAGGTGATTGTAAAAGAGCAGCAGAACACAGCACTTCTTTTTATATTGATATTTAATCATTAAACGAATTGCACGCCGGACTTAAATTTTCCTATGTATACTTGTGAATGAAATGAAACTTAACTTTATTAGTTTAACAAAAAGTAACAGAGATTTTTTAATAAATAAATTACAATTGGTGAATTCTGAATAACATTTGTCAAATTTTGAATTACAATTGACTAATCGGAATGACATTTGACGCGTTCTGAATTACAATTGACTATTCTGAATTACATTTGTCGAATTCTAAATTGCAAGTAACACATTCGGAGTTACAGGTGGAAAAGGTGTAGTTTTGGAAACGTTGTTCTAGAATAAGTATACAGTTGTTTCATGTTTTTGACTCAAAAAATCTCAAAAATAAATCACCCTGCCAATGAACAATAACTCCTGTTTGTAATATGCTTGAATTCGTTAATTAAATAAATTGAAACGTATTATTTGAAATTGATTGTTATCACAAAATATTGGTTACCGTTTCAATTAAATGAATTATTTAATTAAATTAAGAGTCATTCTAGTAAGCAATAAAATCTACAGAGAATATCGATTTTAACCCAAAGTCAATTTAATTTAGAAGGAAAATTGCTTCAAATTCAATATATAACTACATAAATTGTTATGAGAGATCCTCAGCAGAATTCAATCGAAAAATTTCCCATCAAAAATTGCAACTTTTACGAAATGTGTGACGCATATAATATATGTATTTATTATTTATGCACAAACAGATAACTGCAGTGAATTATTTCCACAAATATTAATCGTCGTTGCTGAGCGTATACACAAAAGAAATATTTAACTCATTTTTTATGCTCATACAATTAAATTGATAATATCTAGAAAGTATTTCGTACAATAAATATTGAAAAAAATAACGAACACTCTTTTCTCGAATGTATCACCAATCTTACACCGCATGCAGCCGATTCTTATCATCCCACTTTGTTGTTAAAATAGCGTTCGCAACAAAACAAATGGTAATAAAGCCGAGATATAACATTGTCCACCCATCCAAGATGAGCAAACATTGAATTGCTAGCCGTAATGCGATACTCGGACATTGATTTAGTTTCTGCGAGTATTTTGCGGTAATTAATTGCTAGCGAGATATGCGCCAAGAAGCACAACTTTACAGCTTTCTGCGTATATACGTATAGGACATTTATTTACAGGCCATTAAGGTCGGATTACAATTATGAGTGTGGAAATAGTTAAGCCAGACGAGGAATAAAAAAAGAAGAAGAGTGGAAGGAAAGTTTTAATCCAGATTTTAAAATTTTGTAACGCTTCTTTCTCGCGGGGTTTAAGACGATGTCAAAACGCAAATCCCTCCAAAAACTAATTTTAATTTAGTAAAGTATACGGCTTGTTGGAACAACATTAGATTTAGTTGTCGCTCATTCGGCGTTAAAAAAGAGTCGCTAAGAGTAAAAAGGGTATTAAAGTAAATTGGAATAATTTAAAATGCTATAAAAGTTTTAACGGCGTATTTTAGTGTTAAAAAATCATACTAGGTGTATAAATAACTTTACCTAGAAATAATTAAATCGAAAAATTCAATTATGATTTCTTTTATTTTTATCCCATTATTAGTAAATAAATTATTTGATCAAAACACATATGCATAAAATATTTAATTATTCATTTAATAAAACATAAAAATTAAGTCTACATAAATTTTTTTATGATTTAAGTCATATACCTACGTTTTTATAACTAACTATTGCTGATGAATAAGCAATTTTATTGATTTTTCCCCGCAATTAACGACTGTATTTACATAAAAATATATACTAATAACTACAATATATAAAAAAAATTCAATAATAAAGATATTTACACTTACTTTACGAACTCATATAGAGTTGTTTTTATGCAATTCATTAACACTATCCCACTAAGAAGCAGAAACACAGTGCCATTTAGCTTCATTTGTGCTTATTTGGCCACAACCAAAATTTTAGAACCACTTATAAATTGTGCTAATAGATGATACTTACAAATTCATCAGCATTTTTTCGAATTTATTTTAGATTTCCTACGTTGATATACCTTTTATTAATTAACGACTACATTTGCATAAAAATAAATTATATCAAAAATATTCTCTAATAAAGATATTTACACTTACTTTACGAGCTTACAAGGCAATTTTAAAGACTATTTGAGTTGCGAATCTGGGCGAAAGAAATTGTAAGAAAAGCATTTAATTAACTAAATAGGTTTTTCAGAGAAATTTTCTGTTTTTTGAGTATATTTGAAGTGTTGTTTTTTGATGTAATTCATTAATAATATCCCACTAAGAGACAGAAACATAGTGCCGTTTAGCATCAGTTGTGCTTATTTGGCCACAACGAAAATTTTAGAACCACTTATAAATTGTGCTAATAGATGATACTTACAAATTCATCAGCATTTTTTTATAATTTATTTTAGATTTCCTACGTTGATTTTATTAATTAACGACTGCATTCGCATAAAAATAAATGATATCAAAAATATTCTCTAATAAAGATATTTACACTTACTTTACGAACTTATAAGGCAAGTTTGCTGTCAATTTGAGTTGCGAATCTGGGCGAAGGAAATTCCACGAAAAGCGTTTAATTAATTAAACGAGTGCAATTTATCTTTGTTGATTCAATACATATAAATTTAATTAATTATGTTTGCGATAATTTACCGTTCTGGTGGTCAATGATAGAAATTTCCTACTACAGCGCATGGAATAAATTACGCCTTTCGTCGAATAAGAAACAAACTTTACAAAGTTATCTTTATGAATAAGAATAAAATTGAAATTCTGTGATATACATATAAAATAGTATAGTTTACACGTTTTATTTAAAAGGTTTCATCGAAAACGTTTTCAGTCGAACAATACGAGTTACAGCTCACTCGCAAAGAATTTCAATTATTACACGACGTGTAATATAATATCTGTGGGTTTCTGATATAAAAAAAGCGAAAAAGTTTAAGATTCAACAGTGTAAGTATTACAAGTATTTACCTACAAAGTCGTTTTGCAACATTAACAACAATTGCGAGAGCTTGTTTGTTGTATATTTAGGAAAGCCTTACGCTCTAGCTTCCAAGTAAAAAGTGCGTATGAATAGCAGCAGCCTCTAAGCATAATGCAGAAAATGTGACAGATTTATAGAAATTTATGGTAGTTTAAGTGAACAGAGGAAGGTCGAGCCATGCTGGTAGATGAATTTTACGGCCTTCCCCTAAACAGCAGGATATTAGCATCTACTTCATGGTGGTAACCGAAAATTTAATGACAATCGAATTACAAACACATTAATTTTTAGCATCATCATTAAATTGTAATAAATGCATCATCATAAAGCCATAACGCCATCGATTCAAGCCAGATTCTAAAATGCGATGGTAAAATACGTTGTAAAAATATAATTTGTGTTTGAGCAATCTCTTAATTACACCGACAAAACAATACAATTCATTACGCCCTTTTACGACTTTAATTACTTGCCGAAATTAATGATTTACAATTCATTAAAAATTATTGTACAATTGGACGAAAATATGGTATGGTGCAACTTTTTTAAAGATCTATTTAAGATTTTATTGATATTGATAAAACTCAGAGTTTTTCAAAATCTACATACTTAATTAAAATTGAAATGACTATTGTGGATGTTCCAATTCCATTCGTTAAAATGGAAGACAAACACTTGCGTATACTACAAAAAATGCTATAAAATCATTGAATAAATCTAAATTTTTTCACCGCTTTTCATCATTTACTTAATATTGAAGGAAATTAACGTTATTTTATATTTTTGAAGGGATGCTGAATTTTAAAGCAAGAAATGTGAAAATTGTGACAGGAAATTATCGATTTTCATGAAAACTTCATTCACATTCTATAATTAAATGCATGATTGAAGATAATTTCCGTGTGATATGATGCAATGTTTGTTTCAATTTTATGCTTAGTTACAATCTTAGAAAAATATATGGAATAATATTCTTTAAAAAATTTTAATTTAAAATAAAAAAAAACTAATGTCAATTAAATATTGCGGTTACAAGTAAATTAAGAAATAATGTCCCAAATTACTGTTTTAATATCACCACCATTTTTATGATTGTCTTTCAATTTTTCTTTGATCTTTAGCATTTACCATCAAAATGTTTATTGACTTTCATCAGTAACGTGCGAAAATCAAGAATTTTGATAAAAATCTTTAAATGTTTTGAAGGAAAATTGCAAAATCAATGAAAAAAATCGCGAAATTTTTCTTCGCAAAATAAAATACATAAAAAATTTCAGGTTCAAGAGATGTGATGGTGTTAAAGAATTATATATTATTAAAAAAGCGCGCATTTAAACTTTGAGGGTTTCTGTGTAATTTATATTTTCCTATATATAACTTTCAATGAATAACGCACTGTATCTAGTAGTAAAAAAACAACCTTTTTGAAGTAAAGATATGTTGTATTTAAGATAATACAATTTTAATGCATTTTATGAACTTTTATTGTTTGTCAAAGCAAATGATTTATAATCCACCATAAATTAAATATATGGCGGTATTGTTTAATTTTTCATCAAGATTTATTAAAAAATAAATGATAAATATTAATAATTTTCATAATATTTTATACTGGAATATAAAAAAAAGGTATGAAAAATGTTATGTCTCACATAAATTTATAAACAAAAAAACTCATGATAAGAGAGAGTGCTTTTATTGAAATAAATATACATGTGAACTTTACATCAAACTTAAATATCTTAAAGACACTGTGAGCAATAAAATGTTTGTAGTTATCATTCAAATCTTTAAATGTATCTCTATTTAGTAAAATACAAGCAGGTTGTTCTTTTAAACATTTCACAACAAAAACCAATAAAAGATAAAATTCTATTAGAATAGACAATGCGGCAACGTTGTTTTATCAATATGATTAAAAAGTACAATCATTGAAAATTTAAAATGTTAATGTTACGCTAATAAAATCATCATAAATTTCATTTATGCCATTCGAAGCATTTATTTTCTTTTTCGTTTTTCATGAATTAATTAAAATATCGCGATACAGGCAAAGCGCGAGTGAATGAAGCTGAATTTGACGTACAGTTTCAACCAAAATTATAATGAGAATCTAATTACGATGGCACTAATTTTAGCATCATAATTAAATCGTAATAACGGCTCATCATAAAGTAATATAAGACTTTCGAATGCAATCCGCCTAACAGAACAGATCGCGCGCATCCCGAAATGAAAATAAGTTGTAATGGAATTTTTTGTTTATTTACATGATGCATATACGCGTGTTGGAGCATCGTTCCACAAACAAACAAAAACCAGAACGTTAACGTTATTTTTTCATTCATCCTTCTCCAACGCACGGTTATGTTTATATTAACCCGGAGGGAGCGTCGGCTGGCTGAGAGATGATGTGGTTAAGCCACAGTAGCGTTAGTGAAAAAAAGCCAACAACCAAACGCCAACGAGAAGACCACCTGATTCAAATTTGCACGACGATTTCGTTTTTATTAAGTGATGGAACGTTAACAGCGCAAACATTCCAAGCATGATCGCTCGGACACCGAAAAGCGTCCGAAACTCGTTCGCATGTGTGTGCTTGCTTACTACGATCCTAATATATACGCTGCTTCCTTCCCGGCACAGATAATTTCATTTTATTTAATGGACACGTCAAAATTATAAAGCTTACGGCCCTCGTCTGTATACAGATTGTTTTCATTTGAAATACGACACGGGCTCATTACATTATTATTTTTTCGAAATAAAAATAGTATAGTTTCATAATCAATGTGTGTGGTCAGACATGGATTTTATTATGCTAACTTATTTATAAACACGATTTTTCTGGTGGTCGCTGCTTATCAGCTTTTATTGTGTTTTTAAACCCAATTGCAAAAAAATGTTTGTATTGTAAATATTTGATTACCAAATGTTATGTTTTCACGATGTGTTGTTATTTAGTTATAATTTGGCAGCAACGTTTGGCTGCAACACCTACAGCATGGCTAATAAAAATTGGTTTTAAAACATAAAATTAAATGATTTGTTAGACGTATTAGGCGTGTGATATATTTTTATTTAAGAATTTCATACACTACTTTTCCCAAATAAGAAATCCAGTAACAGGATCTAACCATAAAATTCTGCAATTACTATTTAGGTGTTATTTGGTTTGATTATATTTGATTTACAACAAATACTTTACAATAAATATTATTTGTTGTGTTGGGACGTCATAAAAGCAAGATATTGAATAAATCTTTTTCGGAAATTGGAATATAATGTATTCCTTTAATGACTCTTCAAATGACAGATGAGTTCTAATGATAAAATTCTGCAATTATTAAGTAGGTGTTATGTAGTCTAATGTATTTTTCTTTTAACGACACTGCAAATGACAGATGAGTCATTAAAAAGCGTTTTCAATACCTAGGGATTAAAAACTATCACATGATAGTATTTGTGAATTCCAATTCGTTATTATCTTTTATTGCATACACTGTTGGTTATACTAGTTTTCTGTGCAATCGCATTACCGTCTTTACACGACTATACATACAATGGATGCAATATGTCACCTAACCTAAAAAAGCATGAAAAGTAAGTAAATACGTATTATAAAAATTGAATCCCGAAAATATTTAATATGCACCTTGATATTAAAGGTACTTTAATGCTTCGCATGTTTATGAATCTTTACGATCGGCATTAAAAGTACCATCTAAATGCCTCGGTAGATAAATTATGATTTATAGACGTCTTAGTTTTTATATTAATGTTAAAACACTAAAAAGTATAAAGCAATTTAATTTTTTAAATAATTATATTATTCAATACATTTTTCTTATTTTAGGATTTATCATAATTACTAAAAACACTTCCTTATCAATAATTACTTAGACCTTTGTTGAAAATTAAGTTTACAAATTGCGAAAGTTGATTGATTTAAAATTTAAATGATTTTTACGAAATTTCCTTTGATAGCTGCTGACCTTTTATCTTTTCCTAGATTTTTTTTCAATTTATAATAACTCTAATGACTCAGAGTGTATTAAGCAGCATTTAATGGAATGAAATTTTAGTATTTCGCCGTACTGCATAATTTCAATATTAGTCTCCTTTATCTTAACGAACATTTTATTCAAATTTTGCAATTCATCATCAATGACACAAAACAACGCTCTTGACGAATCCCGCGCTTCTCTTCTTGGCTATCTCCCTTTCAAATCAAATTAAAAATATATTTTTTGCCAACTGGCATTATTAGCTAATGTGTGAATCTTAACGACTATTTGATACTGCGATGAAAAATTTAACATAAATTATAATTTGATTGATCTTTACGTCATTTCCATGCCGTGTATGTCATTTTTTATTTATTTATCAATACTGTTTATAAATTTATACATAATTATACATCAATACTTAATAGAATTATCTATATTTGGAATAATGATTTTGCCTTTTTGACTAAATTACTTTTAACTGTTTATAAATACAGTCCACAGTCACTTATACGAATTAAAATTTGATAAATAATGACTTTCGGTATTATGAAATTAATAGACCAATTCATCCACTTAAAATACTATTATTATTTAAATTTATTTAACGATTCGCACTACAAATTATAAGTATTTTATAACTAGAACTATTGTACAAATAATTATTATTTTATTAATAAAATATATTATAGAAAGGTAGG
>JARJDW010013325.1:0-17850 GCA_030264715.1 Adinopsis sp. GC000173
AGAATTTATTAATATATCCATGATTGCTAAACTCTGCAAGTAGGTAAATAATTTAATTAATTCCATGGACATAATTATATCGATTTCCAGGTGAACTGATCTAATTTAAATTAAGTTTGCAGTGGAAAACTAGCTGGACAACTATTTAGGTATAAGAATTATATAAGAATATATAACAAAAATTAAACAATCAGCTCTTTTAACCGCAATCAAAACAATAATATACATTATTAATGTATCTATTCAAGTAAATACTTTAATTCGATGGGCACATATCAATTTCAATTCAAAGTTTTAGGAAAAAACTATTTAGAGTCAAGCGAATTGAACAATCAGCTCCCTTAATCTCGATCAAAATGATAATATAATTTATTAATATATCCATGATTGCTAAACTCTGCAAGTAGATAAATAATTTAATTAATACGATGGACATAATTATATCGATTTCTAGGTGAACTGATCTAATTTAAATTAAGTTTCAGCGAAAAACTATATAGACAACTATGTAGCTATAAGAATTGAACAATCACCTCCATTCGCCGTTGCTGACTAAAAACAAGCAATTAAATTTGAATAAATTAGAGCAAATTGTTTTTAGCATTCACGTTGTGCTCATTTTAAAATGTAATTTACTTTTAATATTTCATTCTATTAATAATTCGTCAATTACAAATGAGTTATTTATAGACAGTAACTACCTACAATGATACAATATAATATTAATTTACAGTTTTTATCTAAAAAATATAAGTATGTATTTATTAATTTCATCTTTCTTGCAAAATTAAACTAAATTAAAAATGTAATGAATAAGAAACCTTTTAAGTTTTTAATAAAAACAATTTTCTTCAAATTTAATTTAAATTGTTTTTTTATTTATTATTTGATTATTTAAACAATGTGAAATAAATATTGTTTCATTAAAATACGTTTTCGATTGCATGCGCTTTGAAAGTTTATCTCGCGCATTATTTTCGACAGTGGCATTAAATTCGAGTCACATATTTATCAATAATATTTGGCTTTAATGAAAAATAACTCAACAATGCCATCACGTTTTCATCGCATCGTCGTTTTGATTTCGGTATTGAATTGTTTAGCACACTTGTGTGCACGCCTCGTCCTCTCCTGCTATTCAGCATCGTCTTCTTCTTGGAAGTGATGAGCACCGCCTACATTTATTTAGTTCTGTTTTTTTTTGCCTAGTATGACAGGAATGTCGTAAGCGCGCGCGAAAGAAAGATCGTAAATTTTTTTAATTAAAAAACTTTTATATTTCATTAAGTGGCCACTTGTTGGCGAAGATTAGTTTGACTATAGTTTTTTCTGTGTGCGCATTCTAATTGGAAGCCACATGACGATATTACTTCGCATAAATTTTAATGAACTTTAAATTTTTAATAAAAATGAAAAGAAATAAAAATTTCTATCTATAGTTATTGAATTTAATCCTTTACAAGTTTTATCATAGTGAAAGGTGTTTTATAGAAATGTTGAAATTTTAGTGTTCAAAATTATTTTTTAGCGTTTCCACGTCTCTAAACATAAAATTTTTGATAGATTTTTCTTTGCGTAGAAATTTTTGAACGATTTTTCTCGTTTTTCTAATAATTTTAATGAAAATACTTAAATATTTTGATGGAAAATGTTAAAATCAAAGAAAAATTTCCTACTCAAAGAAAAATCCATCAAAAATTTTATGTTTAGAGACGTAAAGATGCTAAAAAAATGATTAAAAAAGTTAGAAAATTGAACACCCCGTAAATATGTGACTCGAATTCAATGCGAAAAATAAATTTTTAATCAAATATTTTATTCTGTTTGCACAAAAATTGGTTATAAATGCACAAAAATCCATTGTTTAATTAACTTATTTAACGCGCAGTTGATTCGCTCATTCGCTTTGATTTGATTCGATTTGATTTACACATACACAAAAAAAGCAAATGCAGCAATTCTATTTTTATCTATATTTATTTATTTTTATTTTTATCAACGTTTGTCTCGCGTGTACATATGGGGGAGTGAAATGTTAAGCACCACCAATCAATTATATTTTATATTTTGACGTGTGACGTCTAATAAAAATTTTTATTCATGACCAAAATAAAAAATCATTCATCTATAGTTATCATTCTCTCGTTTATTTTCTAATGAATGAATATTCCAATTCGATTTTAGTGTTAAAAATTCTGCTGACTGACGCTGTAATGCTAGCTGTCATATTAATTAAACAAAACTCAATTGCAGATTTGATTTTTTTTAATTACCAATTAATTTAGTTGCGTCGCTTTGTTTTAATGTAGGTAGATTATTAATGGCATAGCAAATTTAAAATACAATTTGTATAGCTCGCAGAAAAATAAAATTTTAATTTGAGTGCCTCAAAATTCCCATTCTATACTATATTTCAATGTTAAAAATAATGTCATATTCATTAAATAATTTAAAGTGTTATAAATTTAAAATAATTTATATAATTCGCAGATAAAATACTATTTTAATTAGAGTCTCCAATTCTATTTCAATGGTAAAAATGCTGACTACATACATGTCATATTTATTAAATATGTAACTCAATTACGAATATATATCACGTAAGCGAAAATCTCCACCTCGTGTTAAAAAGAGCAACATTATCATACCAATACCAATTTTTATCGATCAAAAAACGATACGTCATTTATATATTATAATTATATAAAATTACATACCTTTATTAACAAGTAGTAAGTGCCGAAAAACCATAGACTTCCACCATGCTGAGATTTGTGCCAACATCTTCAATCACTGCACGCACGTAGTTGCGTACGCGTTAACAATCACTACTAAACTAAATCTAATTCTTATCAATTGCAGTTTTTTTTATTGTGACGTGGCACACAAACCTGTCTAGACGCAGCAAAAATTCTGTAAACAAAGTATGAGTTAGCTACGACATAACAAATGGAAGAAGGTCATCATAAAAATATTTCTCGAATTTTATAAATTTTCTTTAAATCAAATTGTAGGTATAAATTAACTATGTACTTATTATTCGAAATGTTTCAATATGATTCTTCCTCTTCTTAAATTGCTGTTAAAAAATTTTGTTACTTGTTTTAATGTAGATGGACTATTTCTGTGGCTATGAATTTAAAATGATTTTTATATATCATAGTTGGTAGAGCTTTACTATGCATTAGGATAATTGCGAAAAATAAAATTTTGAGTTGAGTGCTCCTGACAACACACTTCTAAATCTGAAGGATTAAGAAATCCATCCGCATACATATGTTGACATCCTTAGGGTGCATGAAATGTCAATATACCGCGCGCCTTAATAATCTAAATGTAAAAACCGTGTACTTATCACCAAAGCGATGATGCGATGAGGAGATAACGATTCGACTTGGAATGGAATATTAGAGGGTATTTAATATTGTCAAAAGGAAGTGGGTAATTAGTAATGGGTGAGATGGTAATTTATCTCATTAAAATTGTATTATTGCTGAATTAAATTTAATACTACAAATGTGCCACTTATTTGTACGATATTTCTTAGCAATGATGTTTTCCTACTTTTCCAATCCAACACCTAAATCAAATCAATGATCATGATGAAAAGACGATTAATTTTTAAAACAAACTTTTAACATGCGCAAGAACCCAAATACAGATTGATACTTCCACAAAATCCCTGCCGCCCATAATAAGTTAAAAAGTTTTGTTGCATAGCTCAACGTTCAGAATTCTAAATCACACAACTAATTAGAAAAGCAAGCTCGCTATTACTAAAAGTCTCTTAAAAAAATCAATTTTATAAAATATACTTATAAATGCATAAACAAATTTCTGTCAAGTAAATTTACGTCTAAAAATATTCTCTTTTGTATGTAGCATACGAGCACTTGCAATAGATAATTTTATTACTAGATATACAGCGCAAGATGATCCAATTAGAAGCACTCTTACATCAAATGCACATTATATTGATACGTCAATGAATTTTCTTATTACAAAAGATCAATGTTCAATAAAATAATTATAAAATAGTAGTCACTTTATTTTTTACTCATTCTCATAAAAAAATTTACGGAAGCAAACATAATATAAGTCTTTGTTTAATAAATGTCTGCACTCAACAACGTTGCTTTTCATTAGACTGGCAACGAGTAACTTGATAAATAATATTAAGTATATAGGTATACACAAAAATGTCTAGTAGTAGCAGAGAGAAAAGGCGATGTATGTATGTAAAATGATGAAGATGATGTTATTTTTTTATATACAACATTCAAAAGAATTCTTTTTCCATCTAACAACAGAACGTATGTACATTTGTCAATTTTACAAAAAGGTAAATAACTCGAAGGCATAAATAAATAAATAAAATATGTATATGATGAAAATATCATTTAGCGTACGCTAATATAACCAAATTTGCAAAAAATATATTAATTCGAAATGACAAATGCAAATGACAATTTTTGATAGAAAAAATGTGCAGGCAATGATAAAATTATAAACACTTTAATATTAAAAACAAAAATTAATTAATAATTGGTAAAGACAAGTGTGGCTTGATAAGCTTTCAACTTTTTTAATATTTTTTTAGGTTTTTTTATATTTTTTTGCAACTTTCATGCATTTTTGACAATTTTTCGCAGTTTGGAACTTATCAGACACAAAATACGAGCGGCTCAACATACGAATTTCTTTAAATATGAGCTGCGATTCAGAGTAATACATATTTTGTTTGAAAACCAAGCTGATTTCCGAGATACGAGTTGTAATTGAGTCAGGGCGGTAAAATAGCTACATATTTAATTAATAAATACATCTCATTTAAAATACAAGCTAATTTGAGCTACGCAGTTGTTGGTGGAACGAATTAAACTCGTATTTCAAGAAACTACTATACTACATAACCAAATGTTTCTTATTTGTAACTTGTCCCACTTACAAAAGTAATAGATAATCTACAATAAAATAACTCCACTGCTTTATGTTAATTCCACTATTTATGACATTTATAGAATGTTCTAGCTAAATTTAATTTGATATCATTATACATAATTTCCCGTACAAAGTGATCGTTAATAAATTAATAAGCGATTTTTTTCTAATGCCGTTATAGTTAGTTTGTATTTGCATCATTAATTATATAGGGGCGTACATTTGATTATGTAATTGAATAATAGTACACCTATTAGCTAAAAATCCATCCATCCATGTTTCATTGACATTTTGTTTAATTAATTGCTTTAGGGTGGTTAGAACTACCTACGATATAAAATTGCGCACTTTATAATAATTACATTCATTTCGCTCAACGATAATCAATCAATATTGCAAAAAAACATTAAAACTAAATCCGCATGCATCACAATCTAAATTTGAAATTTGTATTAATTTATTTACTTAGCAAACTTAATAAAACTTTTTTCTGCTTTATGTAAAAATTATTATATGATTATATAATATGAAAAGTTTCCGACAACTTTTGCATTCTTCTTGTCGGTTGGAAAATAATTTGTTTGTTTTTATCCTGCAAAGCAATTTTTTTCAACTTAAAACTGCCACATATAAGCCCGTTTTATGATTTCTCAGAGCAACGAAGTTCGTATATGGATTATATTCATGTTTACTCACATCAGAAATTAAAGATCAAAACCTAAATAAATCATATAATTTATTTAACAATTAATTTTATTTTGCATCAAAATAAAAGGTTACAAAAGGTACTTGTTGATTTAGCAAGCCAGCAATTGCTTTACAATGTCTATAATTAAAAATATAAAAAATAAAGTAAAGTAGTACTCATCGTCGGTATTAACTTAGATATCTAAACTTCTAGAGTCCTTAGAATTGAAAGCAAATTATACAATTTATTTTGCAATATAATGAAATTTCAATGTGTTATTTATTGTATCGTGCATTGTTGCCCCATTTATTTTTAGTTTGTTACACACCGCGCTTTATTTACTAAAACAATCTAAAATTAAACGAATCCGACGCGTGGTTGTGCTTTCCATTCAAATTTTCCACTCAAATTAGAGTTAGAACAAACAATATGCTGTACAGGATAGTAGCAACAAGATTGAATAAATTAATTAATTAAATAAAACGCGCAAAAGTGTAAGGGCGGGCGACGGTGTCGTGTTACGCACAACTAGCACTACTAGCACATGCAACAACAATCGTGTGAGATAACAATGACATATGAATTGTTTCTGTAGCATATAATAGGGTGTGATGATGACGAATCGCATTATTAATTTAATTCCATAGATTATTGCATGATAATGTCTAAATGGGCTTTATAGTCCAAGGGCGTCAATGATTTTGGGACACTTAAAATATTCTTTCTATTTTCTTCAACCTCTGTGTTTGGGACGCTAACAACTTTTAGCCAAAAGATGTTTGAGCTTGGAGACGGCCGTGCATAATTGCAGGCTCTTTTGTCTATTGGGCTAAATCAAGGATTCCCAAAGGGGTCCAAGTGAGATCTATTAAATTTTAGAAAGGGTCTCTAATGAAAAGGAGGTCCATTGGGGATGTAACCGTGCTAAGCGAAGTAAAGCAAGAGAATCCGAAAACCAGCGTTCAGTAAGAGAGATGAAAAAGGTCGCAGGACCGGATAAATCGAGAGAGAGGGATAGATCGTAGGATCGCGTTAAGCGAGAAAAGGAGAACAGCATTAATTAAAAGTGAGAGGGGTTTGAAAACCGCGTTAGAAGTCCGGGAATCGCGTTAAGTGAAAGAAAGATCAGTAAAAAATTTAAAAAAATAATAGCTGTCTATTGGACAACAAATATTCTTTTTATTGTCTATTATTCAAATCTGTTTGGAACGCCAACAATTTTTAGCCCAAGAGCGTTTGAACTTGTCTAGACCTGGCCCTGTCTGCATAATTGTGTATAATATTGTTTGTGCATACCGTGCATACACACACCGGGCACACACGTTTCAATCACAATAGACGAAATAAAAATACCCGAATGGTTCATGTTGCTGTGTATACCTATGTATTGATGTGCGGCGCGCGCCCGCGTTTTTGAAAAGCTAAATGTCAGATTAAGCTGATGTGGGATGTGGAAGATTTTGATAAAACGTCGCTTTTTCTTCTGCGATCAGCTTACTGGTGCAAAATGTGACGGATGTATAATTCTATTACGTGTTTCTTGTGATTTTCAAGCGATGTTTGATGCGAGACGTGAAAAATAAGCGTTTAAATGATTTTCTAGGAGTTTATCCCCTCCCAAAAAAATAAGTTTGCATTATCGTATTGTTGATGGATGAACGATTTCCACGAAAATTGTTGACATGTGTCGCAAAGTTTTTCTAATGTCTCATGTTACTTCTATTTACACTAAAAGTAGAATTTTAAGAATAAGAACAAGTAATATTTCTTTCGCTCTTTAAATTTATTTTACTTTTCATGATTTAATTAAATCTTTAAACACATTTTGTAATCTTACATATTAGATATAATATCTAAAGACTAATGGACATCGTCTTGATACAATTTTTTTTTAATAACAATCATCATCCCCGAAAAACGAAACTCTAATCGCTTTTGTCGTATTAGACATTAAAGTAAATCCGGTTTCTTTTAAAAGCCCATGTGCAAAATCATATTTTCTGTTAACGCGCGCCTCACATTTTTCATTTCTTTGTGCCGAGCAAAATACGATTACACAAACAGCGCAAAGCAAATTGTTTTTTGCGCCATATTTTGCCGCGTCACAAAAATGAATAACTTTTAATTTCATAACTAGAAAAACCTACACTTTCAAGAATCCATTAAAAAATTTATAGTTGATTTCAATTCTATTGCAACTTTCAAAGCAAATTCTTCTTGTTTCTTGTTGTATTGTATTAAAACAATCCGTTTATTTATTAAAACTTGTAATTGATCAAATTAATTAAGGTACGTGGTGGTTGGATAATATTTGACTAACAATTACAACTTTTAATAAGAAATTAATTATATTTGCCACGTGGTAAATATAAGTATGATGTAACTTTTAAGTTTATTAATTATCCACTTTTTTTTACATAATTCGCTACATTGTATAGTTTCAAGAAATACTAAAAACATTTGATTCATTCAAATATATTGAAACAGACGATAGATGATACTTTACTGGTTAAAAATTTTAATAAAAAATTTTATTGGACATTTGAACGAAAATTGTTTGTATCGCATTTTCGCCACGTGGCAAAATTTCTTATATAGAGAATAGTTTCTAGAATTTATTAGAAACTGCACCGCCACATATTTATTAGGTAAAACTTTTAATAAGAAATTCCATTCAATCGCGCGCTGTGTCTGTGTGTGTGTGTCGTACATTTCAAAACTTATTTTCTTCGCATGTTTTGCAAGATTTTACTTTGCTACTCTACGTGGAAAACAATCAAATAAGCGAGTTTGCATTTTCAACTTTACCGGGAATCTTTTCAAATAATTAAAATTCCTTCTTCTTGTTGCGCACCAATTAATGCTAAACCGTATAAAATGAGAATATATGGAAATATGGTATAGATAAAAAGACAGAATTGAATTTAGTATATTTTAGGGGATAAGTACGAAAATGGATGAATGATATTTGGAAGGATTTGGGAAAATTTACTTATTATCACCTTCTACTCAGTCGGGAAAGTTGACTGCAACATTTATGCCAATGATTCCTAAACCAAAGAATCACAAGACATCCCAAAAAAACTTCCACTTATTACAGTTACTAACAACCAAAATTGTTTTCCCCATTACCACCTTCTATCTATCTAAATTTTTCAATTAATTAGTTGATAAAAAATTAACCATTCCACTTAGAAATCGATATATGATATAGCGAAAATGGAATTGGTCTATACAATATTAACCACATTTTCATCTTAAATGCTCCCATTTACTGTGCATAAATAAAATATTTTACAATTAAGAGAATTGCGCGCCCAGTTTTTGAGTAATTGGCGCTTTTAGTTGTGACATCTGAAAAATTAACGATACTGCGCTTCTTCTTAATAAACATTTTATATTAAAATTTTAATCACTCATTTAAATTCTTGTAAGTGCGTATCAATTTTATGGAATCTATAATAACAATGCGCTTCTGATAGATCGCTTTCAGCTATAAATATTTAAATTTCCAATTCTCAGGAACAGGAACTTTTGTATTTATTAGAAAATATGAGCGAGAGAGAGAAGGCGTTTGTGTTCTTATATACATTTTAAAGTAATTTTCAAACTTTTTATGCCAGCATACTTTTTAGTATATGTACAACAATAATATAAAATTCTAACATTTGTTTGTAAAAAAAGTTTGCTCATCATAAAATTTGGGCAAATTAACGAATTGGGAATTTTAAAATTAATTTTTATTTACAAAATATTTAAATTTATAATACCATTGACATGATCATGTCAATGGTATTATAAATTTATCGATAAATTGATGATGAAATTATACTGTTGCGATTTTTAAGAATTTTTAATTATTTTATTACTGTTTATAATTTATAAGCTCATCTTTCTAATATAAAGTCAATTTAAGCTTCTTAATTGGTATATAGATGAAAACTATTGAGTTTCTTCGCATTCGCATTGAAACCCATCAAATTTATAGATAATCATTTATTTCCTGATTTAAATTTCTAGGAATATTTCTCTCTATATAGTACCTAATTTAATTTATAAATGCATTATTCGAACCGATTAATTTCTTATTGAAATTTTTAAAAGCTTAGTCCGCGTCTCAATTTACAAATATAGCAGTATAATAGACGTTACGTGTTCGCATCGATTAAATGTTAATCGGATCGACGTCTTGATTCTTAAAAGCGCTAACTAACTGCTAAATCAATCGCTCAAATAACGAATTATTACTTAATGAACCCGACCGCTATAAATTGTGTGTTGTAGTTAATGTATTATCTATGTAAATGCATTTTCATCAACTAAAATTGTGTACATATACACACCAAACTACTACTACTATTATATGTATTACATGCATGCATCAACTTACATGACAAGTTATATACCAGCAGAATTTCAACGACGCTACTCACATCGCCAACCAACCAACCGCCTGCAAAAAATAGGTTAAGTTAAAACTTTGTAAATTGGAATATATCTATTAATGTAATAACTTTTCTGATATATGCAAAGTGGTTATTAAAAAGTGAGTAATTAGTTAATTGAAAAAGTTAGAACATGAATTATTTATACATAAAGTTGATAAAAAAAGGACAAATTACAAAGAACTCATAAATGCACGAAAAATTTGAAAAACACAGTGATTTGTAAAAAGAATTGCTCTCGATGAACATGGGTTTTAAATAAAAAATTGCACAACTAGTTAATTATGCTATATGATAATGCTAGAAGATGCATTCAAAAAGAGTTCATGCAATTGTTGGAAAGAATGTAGTGGAAAATTCAGCGCCGTTATTCACAAGCCATTGCTTGATCAGAATTTCATTTACTTCGAATTCTGCAGATGAACGTTCAGTCATTTCTAAAATTGCAAAATAATGTTTTTATTAATGCATTGTTTCAAGAATAACATACCTCTCTGTCTGTCAAAAGAATGCTTAAATTTGTGGTTAGAATTTTGTTTAAATAAATTGTTCTTTCGGATTCAACAAAATTGAAACTTATTCCCACATTTCTTAACCAACAAATGTCCTTTTAACTTTATCAACAATTATTATACATCTAGAAATTATTACATGAATTATTTATTGCGTTTGTGCATTATAATTGCATTTTCGCATTGTTGTGGGCAAATTTTATGATAAAGGATTAATTAACGTACCGCAATCTTATTATACCAGCTCCTTTGCCTTTTCTACAATAGAAATTAATCTATCATCTTCTCATTTAATTACAATGATTGCGATAACATCCGCTTTTATCGTTATCTCGCTTTTTGGTCGTTTTGGTAAAAAATGCGTACAATTTATATGTAAATTTGTTATGTGTTAATAATTCATGCATCATGTAGCTGAACTTTGATCCTTAACAAGGAAACACTCGCTTTTGGTCCCTTAGTCACGTATTGCATCCGGTAGTTTCCTCATTAAGAACTTTAATTATTTCAATTTACACTGATGAAGACCGCTGAGTAAAAAACAAAAACAAAGTGGTGTTTGTTCTAACATTATCTTCACTATATTCTAAGACGTATGTCGTAAAACAATGAATTAATTTTAAATTTTACAACATTTTCTATAGAAACTTTTATAATTATTAACAATTATTAAAATTAGATCTAAGAATCTTTAATTTTATGCGTGTTGATAATACAGACATCAACAATTTTACGTCAGGTAAACACTTGTAAATTTAGTACAAATGCAACCAAAACATAACCTACAAATTCATAACATGTAAACTAAAATGTTTTCGACAACAATGCAAACGTGTTTTACATGCCTCAAGGATTGCGATCAGGACGGTGTGAGCATTACCAACAATGATTTCGATAACATTTCCTACATTGATAAATTATGCCAGTGTTTGCAAACAAAAGCGGATGAGTTGGTAAGCAAGCAAGGTTTGATTAATCTGTGCGATGATAATTTAGAAAATATAAATGATTACAGCCGTGTGATGATTTATTAGGCAAGCGTATCTGCGTCGAATGCTCGAAACAACTATCAGCTGCATATCAATTCATCGAAATGATTAAGAAGTCGTTCGAGCGGCATTTGCAAGCCGATGTGATCCAAGAGGTCGCCGAGGAGGTTGAAATCAAAACGACGATTAAATGCAATCTGTGTGAAGCAGAGTTCGAGAAGCGATGGATGCTGCACAAGCATATGAAGCGCGCACATTCGGCGGAAAAGAAATACATCTGTTCGTATTGTGGGAAGGCATTTAAGCAATCGTATCATTTGAACGAGCATGTAACGGCGCACACAGGCGAGAAGCGATACGAATGCACCATGTGCGATAAGAAATTCAATCGCGTGTCGTCGCAACGCCGCCACATTCGATCGCACGAGGCGGCCCCGGGGCAGAAAACAAAGCGGTCGCCGTTTCTTTGCACGATCTGCGGTAAGAGCTTTCCGTACAGCAATGGCGTACAACGCCATATGCGCACACATTTGGGCATCAAGACGCACGAATGCAACGTGTGCCATCGGAAATTCAATCAGAGCACGCATTTGCATGTGCATATGCGGACGCATACTGGCGAAAAGCCGTATATATGTCATACGTGTGGCAGTGCATTCTCGCTCAACTTTGCGCTACAAAAACATTTGTTAATGCATAATGAGCCAGCGCAGGATGAAAAGTGTAAAGTGTTTGACAATTTTTAGCCTTGCTTTGATACAAAAAATGGCATTTATTTTCCTACGAGATGAGAAATTTAAAGCCTTTTCTGATTAAGTTATCTTCCAAGCAAAGCCAACTACTTATTATAACTAAGCGAAAAGAAAACTTTTTGCGTGTGATTGTGCAATCAATGTACAGGCAGGAACTTGATAAACAATTTATTAGTGTTGGTTTTTAGCAATAGGCGTCTAGTTTTACGCTCCAAAACTTTTTATTAGGAAGAAAATGCACGTGCGATACAAAAACATCTGCCCATGCATAAGGAGCTACCACCGGATGAAAAATCTAATGTGTTTTTAACCGCTTTGGTGCAAAAATGGTATTTATTTCCTGCGAGATGAGAAATTTAAAGTCTTTTGTGAAGAAACGATAAAAATGAAGTTATCTCGCAAGAAAACCCAACTATAACAACTGTTTTGCGAGTGATTGTGCAATCAATGTCCAGAAATTTGATAAACAATATTACTTATGGTGTTCTAATGCATAACGAGCCACCACCGGATGAGAAGTGTAAATTATTTTTTTAGCCGCTTTGATACGAAAAAATGGCATTTATTTCCTTCGAGATGAGAAATTTAGAATTTTTTTTGTGATGAAACGCTAAATGAAGTTATCTCGCAAAACTATTTCTAACTAAGCGAAAAGAAAACTTTTTGCGCGTGATTGTGCAATCAATGTACAGTACGGCAACTTGACAAACAATTTATTAGTGATGGTTTTTAGCATTTAGTAAATAGAAAAGACTAGTTTTACGACCTGAAACTTTTTTATTATTATTAGGAAGAAAATGCAATGTATATATTTTATATTTATGTTACGTAATGTGCAAGAGAGGAGATATTCTACAGAATTGAAGACATTTTATAAATTTGAAATAAATATTTTATAATGTAAATTTTTAGGGTAATTGTCATTCAAAAAATGTTAGAAGATGATGTTTTATATTATACATACAAATGTAGAATAAAATGATATGACAATTTAAATTGCAAATACAATTTCAACCGGTTATAAAGATTTAATGGAAGATTTAAATACTTCAAGCAAATCAATCATTTTTCAGAAACGAAAGTCTGGATATGAATTGGAAAATTCCTTCCAATAAGTGATGTTCGCAATTCAAAGTAAAAGTTAATGTAGTAAAAGGGAATTGCAACTTCATAGAGTTTTTTATATTGCTAAAAATTACTCAAAAGCGATATTAAAAACAAATAGAAAAAATAGAAAATGTGTTGGATGTGACTAATAAGGCTATTTCAGTGTACTATGATTCATAACATCACATTCTTTCAGTAACAAACATATCTACAAAACAAATCAAATAAAATGAAGATAAAAAACAGATATTCAATACTGGATCAAAATTCTAGATGAATAAAACTACTAAAATTTAAGACATTGGACATTTTGGTATATCAAGTAGCTTAGATACTGAATTTGATTTGGATTTTTTGTAATCACCAAATTCAATATTTTAGCAATTGTGTAACAACTGTACGAAATTACATCCCACAAATTCGTAGTAACTTATTGGAAATTTCGTCAGTGCACGTTTAAAACTTGGGCAAAAGTTAAACACAACATTTTTAATCCATTCAATAATAACCTATACGCATTATTGATCACTCGGATTAAAAACTAGTTAGCTAATTGATTAAATGAAATTTTAGATGAAAAATTTAAGACTTAAAAATAAATGCAGTTTGCATATTACATTTTTTAGATATTGAATCTAGATTTGGGTTTGTTTTTATCACCGAATCTAACATTTTAGGAATGGTGTAACAACTGTACGAAATTACATCATACAAATTCGAAGTAATTCATTGGAAATTTTGACCGTGCACGTTTAAAACTTGGGGGAAAGTTAAACACAACACTTTATTCATTGAATAATAACTGTTATAAATGTATGGTGTGTGAATATAATGTACTATATACGAGCGTACAAAACGAAAAATCTGATGAAATACAAACCGTAGATTGGTAAGTTTTACACACACACATCGCATAATTCGGCATTAATTTGATCTAGACCAGTCCAGTTTTGCTGCCAATGATAACAACGAACGATGCATTTGATTACTACTTATTACTAGATTCATAATTTCCTATTTTAATTGTGCCGATTTCGTTGCGGATTTACATTGAAACCATTTTACTACCAGTTTACATCGCGCTGACGTGCAGTGTTGTTGTAATTCTTTAGAGTGCGTCCTTCAAAGGATAATTGTGTGCGAAAATAAAACAAAAAACATTTATAGTGTGTTTTGTAATAATTGCAAGTGCGTAAATTTAATTTTTCTAATCTAATTGATTTGTTTTTATCTTATATGAGATGATAATTTTGCATATTTTATCCGCTAAGAACACGCTTTTTAAGTTTCCGTTTTTTTTGTTTATGTTAGAGTTGTAAACTTGAAGGAATTTCATTTTAATGCAATAATGTTTAAGGTAAAAGTTCAAACTTGTTCTAGCGTAAAGCTCGCGTCGTATTGTTTGTTATTAAAAAAGTTGATGAATAATTACTGCAAGCAAATACTTTGAATATGTTTTGTAAAATTGTATCTTTTATTGGTTAACATTTATTTATTATTTATTTTATGGCAATTTACTTATTCATAAATGATTTTATTTTTTCTAAATAGTAATAGCCATACAAATAAATATATCAGAAATGTTTTGCTGTAAACAAATAGCTAAATTTTAAATTACATTAAGATTTTTCAGGAAAAAAAATTAAATACAAGTTTGTTTTTAACAATATTCAAATATATACTGGAAACTGGAGCAGGTACTTAGTATTAACATAATAATCTTAAAATGAAAAGCGTCTTATATTCGGGATTTAAAATTGAGGTGTTTTAAGCGTCTTATAATTGGGTAAATACAATATTTAATATTTCAAGTTCTTAATATAAACCGTGATATCAAAATTGTCCTGCATATATTTTTTTAATCTGCTTCAATTCTCGCTAAACTGTCTTATTCTAACCGAGTGTTAATTGTTGTTTAAGAATTACACGTAAGATCTAATCATTTTTCATTGCAAAAAATGTAAGCTAATAATTCATTTATTTTGAGTTGCTATTTATGTAGACAAGAGATGTGACGGATAAAAAATTGAACGTCCATTTATAAAATTAAAAAATAAGCTTTCTCAAATTGAAAGCTTGACCTCAATATTCGATTCGCAGAAGAATCGTTGAGTTGAGATAACTGAATGTTTTAATTTGTTAATGTTTTTTCATGCGATAGGTATACTATTGTTTTTTTTATATTGAGTTATTGCTGCTCAGAAAAATAATTAAATAATTTGTAATCTTAAAGTATGATACTTAATAAATTACACTTATTTCTGAGAAATTACCAATTGCATGGAAATTTTATGCAAACAATTATTGTTTATAGCAAAAAGCGATATAATTTAATTAATTGAAATTACAGCCTGATGCATACACATGTTAATTATTCCAAATCAGCAATTTGATTATATAACAATAATCAACACAACAACAACACGCCAGATATTCCAGATTAGTATCAACATTAACCCAATTTTGAGAAAATAAAAATTACGAAAAAAAAACATCATGCTCCTTTACAAATAACAAAATATTTCTATATTTAAACATATTATCAATCTATAATCGCAACATGTGACAGTAGTAAAAATAAAACGTTCCTAAAACAAACACAATCGAAATTATATTAGCAATGACCCGCGCCAAATTTATTTCAACGCACAATTTCATTAACAAACAATTACGCAAACTTTTTATCTCGCAACAATACCGCGCTTTATATATATTCTAATTTGTTTATCAATACGTTAAGAAATAATAATATTCTCGCGATAATGATTGTTTATTATTATTAACATATACGTTATTTTAATGCTAAAAATAGGTGGCGGTGTAATTACCGATTAAAGTCAGAAGGTTAATGCTGAATGTTGCACTTATATGTATGTTGTCGTTTCGCTATTATTATTATAATTAGATGGTGTTTGTGTTTACATACATGTATGCAATATTATGTATTGAACTTGAGTCTATTTTTGTGCAAGTGCAATATAAGCAAAACTATATTTGCTGTGAATAAATAAAGTTATTGTCAAATATGCTTTTCGTAAAATAGTATAGGGAAGTTTTCGATTTTATTGCTTTTTAATATTTGATTTAAAAGATTAAAATGAATATTTCTAAACTATATATTAGTTTATTTATAGATTAATTTATGAAAAATATTTATATTAATTTTTAGTAAAGTGACTAAAAGCATATTTTGCTAACTGTACAATATAAATTAGTTTTGATTTTAGCAAATTTGTTTAAAACTTTTCTATGCTTTTATCATTAGTTTGAAACTTTTGCTTGCGCAACAATGATAAACAAAAATAAAAATAACAATTAAATAATTATGTATTGATTTCTCTTTCTTATTTGGAAGACAACTACTTAGCTCCAAATAAAAAACACCTAAACCTAGCTAGGCAATGTTTTATTTCAATACATCCTGTCTGAAATAATTTATTTAATCCAAGTAAACTTAATCAATTCAATTAAACTATACGGTTTTGCTGTAGAAAGGTATGAAAAGCAAAATGTTAACTTAATAACAGATTCCAAACATTTGATCTTGATATGAATGAAGATTTTTGTACGCGTATACTTTCCGTGTTCTATTTAAGTTTGTTCAGACATCTTTAATTATTTCAAGATTCTTATGTATGAATGCGCCAGGAAAGTTTCGCAAACTTTTACCGACACGTGTTACATCGTATACTTAATACTTAGTTGTTTCGCTGAAAAATGTGCTAACAAATCATTAAAATATGCTTACAATTAGTAATAATTGTTAATGAAATAATTACGTGGGTGAACCGAAAAATTTCTAATGGTTGATTTATGTGTGATATTTGTTGTTTCAGAAATAAGAAGATGCGTGTGCCCGTGTACATAGTATGCGCGGCACTGATCGTTGCGGTAAATAGCGAAGAAAATTTCTATGGCAGAGAGAACACCCTACAACAGCAGCAACAAGGCGGACTCGTATCCGACGAACAAGAAACGTTAGGTTATCTTCTTCCAAGACTGATGGCAAAATACAGAATTAACAGACAATGGGCTGCTTTACAACCATATTACATCAACGATATCGATTCAAATAATATTGATAATAGAGTAAGTAACACAATTAACAGTTTTCAATAATTGCCGAAAACTCAGCGTTGTTTTGTTATCAGCAACTTGAAACTTAAACAAGACATATTTACCTACCAAATCACTGTCGGATTTAAACTTTAGTGGGTGCTAGACAAAAATTTCATTCTTTTTACGACTTTTTCAAGAGTTTTGCTGACTATTTACGACTTTTTTCATACTTTTCTATGTTTTTTCCGCTTTTCACTATTTTTACTAATTGCTGACAACATTTCGCTGTTTTTGGCAACGTTTTCGTCGCAAAAAACAGTAATGGTTTCTAAAAAACAGGGAGAAAGTTGTAAAAAA
>JARJDW010013331.1:0-15138 GCA_030264715.1 Adinopsis sp. GC000173
ATATATGTTTATGTAAATTGTAACAAAATTGTATAAGAATTGTTGTAATTAATGTAAGACAAAATTATAGAATAGTTTTGTTATATTTGTATTTAGATATTACTGTTTTAAATAGCGTATTAATGAGATATGTTTACAATAAATGTAAATTTATAAAATAAAATAAAATTGCGAAACATATACTAAGCTAATTGTAAGTTTGTCATGCGTCATATATACTTAACTTTACAATTCTATTTTATGACATTAAACCAAAAAATTAATTAAAATAGAAACTAATATTAGGAAATAACCATATTTACTATATTCTGGGGCTGCTGAATCAAAAACAATTTTGTATTATCTACATTTTTATATTTATATAATATTTTCAATTTTTATTTATAAATATATATAATAGGTTTATTCCAAGCGACAGTTTGCAACTAGTTTATAACGGTTTGTAACTGGTTACCAATTTTTTTATGCACATGCGTGGGCTACAACTAGTTGACAACTGATTGCAGATATATGCTTGGAATAGCGCGCGCTTTTTAGAGTTACAGACCTCTACATTACAGAATATTATGCATTTTTAATAAAATTTCTTACATTAATTGCACTCTCTTAGTGAACCATTGTTGAGTATAATATTTCAATAAAATCCTCCACGTGTATTTTATTGAATTATTATAGATATGCATTTTTCATGTTTGATTTTATTTATCAAAGTCCTTCACATCCCTGTGCAAGCACAGCATTTTCTCACCAACTCACAAACAAATTCAAAACTAAAAAATAACACTATAAATCGTATAAAGCAAAACAAAAGATTAGATTAAATAATTAAACGAAGCAAAATATAAAAATGCAAGAAATATTATTTATTAAATACTCTTCAGTCTTCAGTCCTGATGATAAAACGGCCCGACCAATCGGTTATTGATATATCATGTGATAGTATGGCCACACATGCATCATATAGCGAAAGAATCTTTGAAAAATATTAATAAACAAAAAAGTTAGCAACAAATGACTATTTCATCCATAGCAGCATAATATCGTTATCTATTTTGGCAAAAATCTATTGCAAATCACACACACACACATACACATCATTTAGTGAAAAAATTATTAAAAAATATTAATAAACAAAGAAGTTAGCAACAAATTACTATTTCATCTATAGAAGCACAATATTGTTATCTATTTTAGCAAAAATCTATTGCAAATCGGTCCGACCAATCGGTTGCTAGTATATACGGTGATTATATGATTTAATCGAATATTTATTTAATAAAATTGTAATGTTTAGCATTCGGGGTTAACGCAATTTGAGAAACTTTCGTTTTAAAATTGTATCGTGTTGCATAATTTATTTTTTATTAAACGGCTAGCCGCAATACAATTTCATTATAAGTGTACAAAAAACGTATAAAATCACTTTGATTACATATTATTTTGTTATTGGAAATAGATATTTGGTTGAAGAAATATTGTTTTTCATTTGAAGTTTGATAAAAGTAAAATAACATCTCTTGCCAATTTGTTTTAAATTCTTAACATCATAATAATCAACGTTTATAATTAATAGACAAACATTGAGTAAGGAGTAAATCCTTACTCAATGGTAAAAATATGAAATATATGCATGAAGACAGGTATAAACAATAGGAATATATGTATGAAATGTAAGAAATCATTTTAATAATCTAATTTGGCAATTTAGCAATGTATTACTTGAAGTCATAAATTTAACAATATTATTAACATGCCACATATTGTAGAAATAAGAATGAAAATACAAAACGATTATTCTAACAAAAATTACATCAACAAATATAAAATATAGGAGAACATACTAAACTATGTGTTAAACGTTATGAAGTTTTATCTAATATGTTAATCCTCCAATGTTTAATTTAATGCAACCATCCCGTTAACATTTTATGCTTCGATGGGCTTTATTTCCAAATGAACCTTACGATTACCATCCAACATCATTTCGCATTCGAATTTTTCACAATTCTGTCCCTTTTCAAGCAAGGAAAGTCCTTCCATTAAATTAATNCATTAAATTAATTAAAATCTTGTGGGCTTCATAATCAGCAAGACGTTCTTTTAAAGCATTTAAGTGCTCCTGTTTCGATTTCTGATTAGATGCATACCATTTAAGAAACATTTGGGTGTCCAATGTACCAATTTTATCATATTTTTTTTTTGAAAAGATGATTTCAAGTGTAATTTCATCTTCAGTTATATAATCCGGATTAATCTTGTTCAAATCCAAATTTATCTCGATACTTTTATTCTAAAAGCACATACAGATGGAATGAGCATAATAAAATAAAAATATGTTGTAGATTATAGATAATCGTTGTTCCTATGAAATATGAAATAATTGAATTGTAGTCTGTTGCTAAGATAAATAATTAATTGTCACAGTCAAAACACACTGAATCGTGTATTACATTTTTTACTTTCTCCATTATTATTTTTCAATAATGTTTTTTAATTAAGAATTTAAAACTTACTTCAATAAAGTTTCCTGATTTTGGGATAGAACTGATAACCTGTTTGTCTGTAGTTCCAATTTTCAATAAATTTACCTGAAAATCAAATCCAAAAGTTACAGCTTCCTTGACATTTATTAAGAACAAAATTGTTTTAAGATGGAAATTTTTGTCAGAGCGATATGGCTGAATTGCAGTAAATTTCCATTGATAATTGCTACAATAAAATGTCTTGCTCTCCGAAAACGGACCAAGTTTCATTTCCCCATTCAAGTCCGAGACTGTGAAATGTAAAGTTGAACTGTTATTGCTGGGGTAAAATTCATCTTCTGTTCGGTCCACTTCAAGAAATTCAATACCCATTTTTCAGAAATATATTTAAATACACTTAGACCACACGAATAAACAACTGAATTTATTTCTTGAATAGCTAGTAATCAATTGTCATCAATATACTCCGTCACTGCGAGTGTAGTCCAGTCCAGTGTTGCCAAAGGTGTCTGAGAGAATACATACATACGGTATAGTAAATGGCAGTAAATGGTAAATAACATGTTAAAAAAAATGTTTCGTCATTCAAAAATGGTAAAATTTTTCTATTAAACAACTTTTTAAACAATAAAAGGTCTTTAGTTGAGCTAACCAGTAATGGGCAATAACAATACATCATTCTATATATGTATGTAAGCCGGGTATTCTCATAATACACGTATAATGCTGTAATCGCTGTAATACATTACTTCACGACCTACATGATCTGTTATCACATTATTATCAGTGTGCATACCAGTGCTACAACACGGTTATCAATTCAATATAGATGAAAAAGTACAGCGGGATATTCAAAAAAAAATACACATTCGTTCCTATTACACCCGTTATGCAGTGTTGCCCAAACATTCCACATCTGCATACCTCTTTAATAATTTACGTACAACTGCCTACCTCCACGTTAAAAAGTGCTAAATTATTGTAATTATTACATTTTACAATGATAATAAGTACCAACTTTAACGGCGGGAACCAGTCTTCTTAAGAATAGAATTTAATTGCATCATTTAAAGCATTTCCTCACAACAAATTTAACTAATTTAATTTTGATTTCCATTAAAAAATGTTTAGGTGGCATAATAAATTTACATATACGCGTACTCCTAGAATTCCACACATTCGGAAACACTGCCGTAATGTATACCAGGTATTAGCAGCATTATAGGTACAATAAGAAAAATAGAAATTATTCATATAGCACAAATTCAAAATTTAAAAAAATAGCACAAAATTGGAAGATATGTTGATGTTGACAGACTTTTTTGTTCATACGAAATATGATTATTATATACACCTTTTGATTCTATAATTTTATTTTCTTTTGTATAATTTAATCAGAATTTGATTACTTTTCCGACGTTTTACATGCTATATTATTATTGCGATCTGCTAAATGCACAATTCACATTTAGAGTTAATACAATCTTTAATATAACAATCCGGTATTTGTATACGATAACAAATTCTTTTGTTTCAACCTCTCGTTCTTTTAATATTTGCTGAAGAATAGTGTAAGAATATGAATTGAACGTAAACTATAATAGTATCATTTAGGTATTTTTGTTCAGACGTTAATATTGAATGTTTGAATAACTTTTTAAAAATATGATTAAAAATTAAGCAAAATCAATAAACAGTTTCTTTGATTTAAAGAAGATTTTATGAATTTTATCAATATTTAAGTTTATTTTGTAACAGCAAATTAACCATGTACTACTATTTAATAAATTTTTAATTATTATTTTATTATATTTTTTCGGATATCTCATTTTTATTAACACTTAAAATCCAAAATTTATTCATGCTTTAGAAGAAATTTTCTTTGGTTTAATTTTTTTAAGAAATATTAGTTAGATAATAAAAAAACAATTTCTATTTAAATTTGAGAAATTTTTAATATATTGATATAAAAGCAGTTAATCAAAACGAACATTAAACAAATAGAATATAACAATAAACAATACAATATGTTTGGCATACAAATTTCTTAGCAGAATATAAAATTTTGTAGATTCTAAAGTAAATGGTAATTTTTTCTGTCATATTTCAGCTACATTAACTCATTTTAGATACATATTCTACATATTATATAAAAATACGTAGACACACAAAATTACCTTCATTTAAATAAACTATGCTAATAATTTTGGACAAAATTACTAAAATTTAAATATTGAAAGCTCTTAATTAATAAAAAATAAACGGCGATAAAATATGAAATGAAAAAATAAACACTAAACGCAACTTACATTGATTGATTGATAGTTGCCAAATTCAGTTCCAGCACTAATAAATCGTTCTATTAATATCAAAAAGGCGAAGAAAATCATATTTTCTCATCATCACTTTCTGTTACAACTACCCCCTGCAAAATTGTTGTTTGTTTGTTCAGAACATTTGTCGCTGTCATTTTCTACTTTTCCAAGCAGACGCAGTCCTTCCTTGAAGATATTGGTAATGTTTTCATAATTTTTGTAATCCTCTAGTTGTTTTTTTAACGCCTGTATTTGCTCCGTCATTTTCAATCTGTCATAAACATCCACTTTTTCTTTCAATGCTCTTATTTGGTTCCACTTTGATTCCTGTTCAGATGCATGCCATTCCAAAAATTCCTCATGGTCCAAAACTAAAGGCCCGCTATTACTATTCGCATAAAACAAAACTTCGAATACAATGCTATCCTTTTCAATGTAATCTGCATCAATCTCATTCAAATGTAAATCAATGGCGAAAGTTCTATTCTACAATTTATAAAAAAAAATATATAAATATATTATTATTATAAAGATCTTATTTGAAACATACCTTATTGTTAATTATTGGAATTTTATGAGAATGAATATCCTTCTTTTCTTTCGTCCCAAGTTTCAACAAATTAAATTGCAAATTAATATGGCAATCTTGATTCAAATTACTGACCAAATATAAAGCAGTTTTAAGTATTAGACGACCCTCAATGTCGCATGGTTGGACCACAGCATATTTGAATTGCACGTTGGCGTAATAAAACGATGTGCTCGTTGCAAATGGACCATGCTTCTGTTGACCATTCAATTGCGAGATGATGAAATGTAACGTGGTGCTTAAATTAGCCGGAAAAAATTCTTCTGTTTTGCGTTCCATTTCAATAAATTCAATTCCCATTTTGCTGCAATGTTGTTTAACTATAAGGTGATACAATGTTAGATTCAAAGACCGCTTTGGTTTGATCTAATAAGTACAAAATGCTCTTTGGCTCAAACGGTACGAATGGTTGAAATCTGTCGTATTTAAGTACAATATGTAACTTTTATTGTTGTGGTGGGAAAATAGTGACAAAAAAATACATACGAGATAAACATTGAGGAACAAAATAAAGATCATATTTTTTAGAAATTCGTAAAATTTTAATTTTTATTTATAACCCCTTTCTCCACATTTCTTATCAGTGATAGCATATTACCTTTTATATGCATTTTTTATATATAAAAACCAATTAAAAAATATATTAAACGCTATAATGCCGATCGTGTTATTTTAAATTCGTAAAAAAGAAAGGCATGTAAAAAGCATTATTTATTAAATAAAAATTACAATCCAAATCTCACAAATGGTCTGCGAAGAAAATTTAATTTAATTTGTGATTCTAGGTATAAACATTTTACCATAACTCTAGAATACATTTAGTTGCGTATTATTCGCACCGACTGCGGTAGAATTGCGATAAATGCGATTAATTCACGCAAAGAAACATTTTCTTATTTGCTTTGCTACTACTACAATAGAATCCATGTTTTTTACACAATCGCATAACCCATTCGATATATACGCAGAAACAACTTGCATTTAACAGTCAGCAGGGTTAACAGCAGTTAACATTGTCAACGCTACCATCTATAGACTATAAGAGAAATAACGAATGTCAGCCTCTTAGCACTTTTGCAGATCGTAGCCTGTACTGTAATCCACTATAATCCTGTAATATTGTAATCAATTGTAATCATTAGAATTGAAGGAATTGAAAATCATGTTTTGTAATGTAACAATTGTGGTTGATTGTGGTTCAATATAATTCAGTGCAACTAGTTATATAAAGATGGCGCAACATTAAAGTTAAATGAAACAAAATCCAGCACAATTTCAAATTAGGTGCAAACGTACCAAACTCCAATGTATTCTTCTGTAAATGCCAATTTTCTCGGTTTTTATCAACCTTCCGGTTCTCCATCAATTAAGCATTCTAATGCACTATCAAACAGTTCCATTAATTAACATTAAATAATTGTTTTCGCATAAATCTGCGTTATTAACGTAGTATAGTGTGCAAGCTAGGAATCAATGAATAAAAAATAAAATTCTAACAACAATCAATCTAATTCGTTTTCCACACGTTAAAAATGTTTTAATCAATTTTGGCAACTACCATCAAGTTCATGTCAAAGA
Organism: Adinopsis sp. GC000173; assembly: GCA_030264715.1. Lineage (NCBI taxonomy): Eukaryota > Metazoa > Arthropoda > Insecta > Coleoptera > Staphylinidae > Adinopsis > Adinopsis sp. GC000173. The sequence continues at coordinate 6,966 of JARJDW010013331.1, forward strand.
GAAATGCAATAAAAGATGCAAATTAGTTTACTCAAATTTTAACAATAAGTTTGCATTGTTTAGAATATCTCACAATCAGGTAAATATGCCAACCCAAAATTTCTCTTTAACATAAACTCGATGGTACAAGATTAGTAATCTCTTCAAAATAGTATTTTAAAATAACTAACTATTTAATGAAATATGTGAAAATCGGCGTATTGTACTTTAGAATCAAACTTTATTCTTAAAATATTAAAAATTTTGAAGCGAAAAGTTAATTTTTCAGTCACATTTCATTTATTTTGGCTAATTTTAGATCCTCTTTTATATAAATACATACACATATAACAGCACCTCAATTAAAATCGACTTTGCTAAAAATTTAACATTTTAAAAGTTACATAGTTACAAAAATTTAAAACCTAATTAAAAATAAACAATAACAAAATATGAAATGTAAAAATATATACAAAACCCAGTTTGGTTTCTTTTAACAAGTTCATTTTTCAATGAGTTGATGGTAATTTTTAAAATTCACTTTTAGAACTAATAAAACCTTTTTATTAATATCAAATAGACGGTGAAGTCGATGAGTGATTTGATGTAGTTGGAGGACTTGCTGGCCTGCAATTTTGACTTGTCGGATAGTGAGTTGGACTGGTCAGATAGTTAGATGGACTTGTCGGGCTGTAGTTTGAACTTGTCGGGCTGTAGTCTGAGCTTGTCTGACAGTAATTCGGCGAGCAGGCACATATGCAGGTCTCAAAATTACGTAGTTCTGCTTTTAATGCTCTTATTTTATCGCACTTTAATTCCATTACAGATGCATGCCATTTCAAAAATTCTTGGTTATTTAAAGCTAACGGTTTACTACCACTATTCGCATAGAACAAAACTTCCAATGTAATACTATCCTCTTCAATATATTTTGCATTAATCTCATTCAAATTCAAATTAATTTCGATAGTTCTATTCTAGAATTGATCTCAAAATAACGTTATTGTTAAAATATTCTTATTTAAAACGTACCTTATTGTTGAATATTGCGCCTTTATGAGAATGTAAAGCATGCTTGTCTTGTGTCCCAAGTTTTAACAAATTAAATTGCAAATTGACACAACAATCTTCACTTAAGGTACTTACTAACTCTAAAACAGTTTTAAGTACTAGACCACCTTCAAAATTGTGTGGTTGGCACGCAGTAAATTCGAATTGCATGTTGGCGTAGTAAAACGATGTGCGCACTCTTGGAAATCCACATGGACAATGCTTCAGTTCGTGAATTGATGTGATGGTGAAATATAGCGTGGTGCTCAAATTACCAGGCGAAAATTCTTCTCTTTTGCGATCCATTTCAATAAATTCAATTCCCATTTTGCAGCAACGTTATTCAAGCACAAGATGACACAAAATGTTTGGTCTACATACAGAGCATGTATGTATGTACTTTAAGCTCATTCGTTCAAATTAAACTAATGGTTCAAGTCTTTTATTGTAGTGGTGGGAAAGTATACAGTCGCAAAATAGTGTAAATATTGGCGAACTGACTAAACTTGTAATTCATTTTTATCTACAAAACAAAGATCATATTTCTCATTGCATATAATACATAATCTTAGAAATTCATACAACATATTTTAATTGTTTTGTTTAATCACTCACACCATATTTATTCTCAGTGATATCGAATTACTTTCATGTGCATTTTTCTAGATAGAAACGAATTAATAATAATAAAAAAAACTAAAATCACTAAATTCCAAAATATCAATCGTGAAGGACCATGTAAAATGCATTCATTAATAAATGTAAAAAATTATATTCTGTTGTCGTCTGCAAATGATCTACGAAGAAAAACTAAGTTAATTGGTGTTAAATGTGCGCTTAATTTCATGTAACACAACCAACGGAACCACCTGAACTGCACAGTAGAAAAAACGTATGAATGAAACTAATCAATAGTTATTAAATGAACAAACATCGTGTTTTTATAATATTTTCCTTGGGATTTTGTATATAACCCACGGACAAATCCATGAAAATGCATCAATCGAACATCAGCAACAATGTTCCAACAACGTTCCTTAGTCGTCCTGGCAGTCCTGGCTGTTGTAAGTATTCCAAAAAATAAATAAATCTTTAGTATTCTTTAATATTATTTGTAGCAGTACCAACTCTCATTCCTCTTTTAAGTTCGTATAATATGACATTATCAACTTATCATGTTCCATTTTGAATATTAACCCAATATTTCAGCAAGTAATATTTTTGTCAAGTCTAATCAAATACTTGTTTCTTTTGAATTCCTAAAAGTAAAGATATTGTGTTTAATATGAAAATAATAATTCAAAATGCTGCATAAAAATATATATACCAAATTGCTCATTAAAGTCCAGATAAGCTACTTATTACTTATATAATATTATTTTGAATTATAAATAATACTCCTAGTATATAAGTAATAAGTATCTGGACTTTAATGTGCAATTTGGTATATATATTTTTATGCAGCATTTTGAATTATTATTTTCATATTAAACACAATATCTTTACATTTAGGAATTCAAAAGTAGCAAGTATTTGGTTCGCCTTGACAAAAATATTACTTAGTGAATTTTTATTTCCAGCTATGCCTTGTAGGTAAACGCCGCTTCTTAAGCGCGGTAAGTACAAGCCCTCCCTTAAATATCTTTTAAGTTTGTATGCGCTTTAAACATTACTTCATAGCACTTAAAATCGCTTAAATCTTGTTTAAAACGCAACAGGCAATACTGCGCAAATTTCAAATCTTCCCTCTCTTTCAGCGGATGGGGTAGGGTTTGTCGGTTTTTAAAAATCGGTTTTGAAAACCGGCTTTTTAATAATTAAGAATGTGTAAAACCGGGGTCTTTAGCAAAGAACCCGGTTTTTTAATTTTTATATCGAATGAAAATTAATTTTGTGTAAGGTAACATTGCTTTACGGGAACAAGAACTTTCTAGAAGCCCTATTCCTATTTAAAAAAATTATTCATCATATTACAGTAAATTTTCGCTAAATGCAACTTCGATTAATGCAACAATTCGCTAAATGCAACTCTGTAACTGCGACTTATTTTAGTTCACATGAATTCGATTAACGCAACTACGGTCAAATGTTGTCAAAAAACAACACATTCAAATAATATATTCATTTAGAGAAATTTATTCGATAATTGCAATATTTGATAATTGCAACAACTTGGAGAAATAGAATCAGCCTTGTTGCTATTATGCGTCCTGAACTCCAATGTTTTAGCAAAAAAATAATATTTACGTTAAAATGTTTTGTAATTGTCAAAAAAAATTTAATAAAAACAATTTGAAACAATTCTGGTATTACAAATATTAATGTGTACTTTTAAAACTCGAAACCGGTTTTAACCTGTTTTAAACGAAAGACAAATTCGAAAACGGGTTTTTTAAAATATCGGTTTTTGTATAAACCGGAGTGTGGGGTTAATGAGAGAAAAAGACCCGACGTATTACACCGAACCGGCCTTTTTTTGAATGGTCGCATAGCGGGGCAACCCGTCAGAGTTAACGAAACGTACTATAGTCGTGGTTGTTGTCGCCGCTGTAAAAGATTGAAGATATTATTAAAGAGATGGGGTTACTTGAGCATATCCAGAACATTCACATCCTGAACACTGCTGCACACGCTGCACACGCTGCACACACTGCTCACTGCTGCTCACCCTGCACACACTCCTATTTGGTTTGTTACTAGACTGCTTACAGCATTTCCATCAGTTGTAATCAGTTGAAATAGTATCTATGTTGGATAGACGCGCCAGAATTACCTATATTAACAGCAATACGGTACTAGTTGATGATAAGAATAATATTTTTTTGAATCGCAATATTACAATTCAACATTTTATTTGATAATGTAGGAATCGCAACTGGATATGAGAACACTATGCCTAGTTACATAAAGATGGCGCAACGCATTCTTTCTCACCGCTAAATATTCATAAAATAGTAAGTTTATTTTGTATGTGCGCTGTTGAAATATTGTTTGCAAATTGAGTGTGTGTGTGATGCAAAGGTAGGAATTGATTATTTGATGATCGAACGATTATTTTAAGCGATACATGCTTATATTGTACACAAAGTGTGAGTTTTTCGTTTTCGTCAGTGCAGGAATAATTTCGTTTCAACGATTTGATTCGCGCTTAGTTTTCTATTAATTCTTAATACATCCAATTACAAAAGACGCCATCAATCAACTCGTTGTCACTTCATTTATTATATTTCACCCTTTAACGCATTTGCACATTTCGCAATGGATAAAGTATTATTAACCTTTAATTCTGCTCGATAAGTTACGATAAATCATAATTCTTAATTAAAGGTAATAATGTAACGTTGGTTGGTTGGTTGGTTGAGTGAAAAGAAAAAAGAAGGAGGTAAATTAGTTTATGGTTAGGATTGTAATTTTAAATGCCGTATGAGGGAGAATGTAAAACCGCATTATAATAATATAAAGAGCGTTCGAACAGCGCAGAGCAACACAAAGGCACACAATTTGGTAGCGGTAACGCTCCTAACATTGTTAGAAAATTAGCTTTGATTTAGCTTATAGGTTATGTATGGTAACAATGTAGATATGGCATGTAAGTAAACTAATTTGTGGGTTAGAGGAGCTATTAAGGGTTTTGTTGCTCGGTGTGTGCGAGTGTATGTAAGGCGCAGACGACGCATACGATGATGATGATACGGTAATGGGATTAGGGCTTTCTGGGGGTAGGTTGGTTCGGTTGGTTGGAGGAGAGGCGGTCGCTTTCTACGCTTCCAGATATAGTGCTATATACGTATGTACGTACGCGCGCTTAACTAACCGCGATATTCCATCAAAGCGATGACGACGACAACGACAACGACAACGGCGGCGGCGGCGATGACGACATATGTCGTCTTACTCGCGCCTGACAATGCAACGAAACAAACTTGGTCCACGTTTTATCATTCTTGTTTTTTCTGTTTGCTCCTTTTTCGGCACAGCCACCCCACTTTGCTTTCATCATTCGTGTATCAAATTACGTACAATTATTCGGCATAACATAATTATACTATATCATACTAGTTGTAACAATTTTTCGGACGTGCGACACGTTTGCAATTCATCATAAAGCTATAATTAGAATTAGGTCGTAGTGTAGGGTGTTATAGTAACGCAACAACTAATCATACTTTCATTCATTGATTTAAATTTGAGAGAAACAGAAATCTGAATTATGCTAAACATTTGACAGAGGAAAATTTTCGTACGTGCACGAATAGCTGTATAGCATTACGTTTAGATGTCTATACATAATTGGAATACGGTGTTTCAATCGAACAGTAATTGTAATCCAATTTTTTATTTGCAATTAAATGAAATAAGTACTTTAGTATATTTTATTTTATGGAAAGCTAATAGAACTGACTAAGACTATAATTCTAATTAATTATAATTAGGTTTTAATGTCTTTTAATGCAGACAAGTTTAAAAATATTATTGATGTCCATATAGCAATAGTTGCTAAATTACGGCTCGCGACTTTTTAAGATTTTTTAAGTAGGGTTGTGGCGAAACCATGAAATGAAAATTTAAGTAATAGGGGAAAGTGGGGCAATTCCGCACTCCTAAGTATAATTAATTATTGTTGTTAAGTAACAAATAACAAATAAATTACACCTAATGAATTTGAAAGAGCCACTAATATATTGTACTATCTAAATTAATATAAAAAATTTCCAAATTAATGTATGTAATTCAGCAAAGAAAAATCAAAAACGACGCAAAATAATGGAGGGGTAGGGTAATTGCGCTTTAACTTAACCGTTGTTAAATACACAAAAATTACGTTTCTAATTATCAGTGATGCTCTGCAAACTTAATTTCATATGGAATATCCCAAGCATAATACACTTCGAAACTAACATTCATATCCTCTTCTAAATTTTGAACAAATTAAGCTAGGAACGTCATTACCCCGTTCAGCAGATTTTATTTTAAGGAGATGTGAACGGCAATCTCGTGCAAATTACATCTTAAAATATTTAGCAATGAACTGTAGAATCCCTCTTTGTATATACCATACATCATCAGTTCCAGAAATAATTATTATAAATAAAAATAATTTGGCTTTAATTTTCATGCACAGTTATTACAGAAAACCCGAAATATTATATGCAAGGGCTGCTAATTTATTTGTTGAGAAACTATCGTCATTTTGCAGTATCTTAGCTTACACAATGTTTGTAAGGTACTGATGCGTTTTTCTGAGCTCTACACTTAATAATTTTTAAGTTAGACCAGGTTGCGGCATTACCCGGCAGTCGTCATTACCCAACTTTCTCCTATATAAATTATCATTTATTTTTATAATTATGTTCTCTTATACATATGATCATTTATAATCATAAACATTTGAAATTACTTATTTATTTAAGTAGTATGTATTATTTAATTTTTCATATATAAGATTTGTCGCATAATAAATAGACAGATATATTTTTTACCCACGAAAATTTCCAACAATATGTTACAATGTATCTACTAGCACTATATAGCAATTTTAATATTTCAGTAGGCACAAACTAACTGAACACAGCGCTTAAAATTTTTAGCTTTTTACACACAAATGAGTTACTTTAAATTTATGATTGAAGTACAAAATGTTTCATAAAGAATGAGACAAGAAGTAACGTAGCTTGAACTCTAAAATTACTTTGAAATATTAAGTTTCTTTAGGCGCTCTATGTTTGCTCATGTTGTGACAAATAAGCTATGTATGCTATTTCACATATCTATTGCCACTTTTGTAATGGCATGTCCATTCTTACAATACACTCGGTATTTATATGGTGAATTAATTGCTGCATGATGGAACAAACATATTGGGTTTAAAAAGTTTCATATAAAAAATCACAAATAGTTAGATCTGGGAATTTTAGTATCCAACAAGTGATGTGATAAGATGTGGACTCAATGCAAGCAATCCCGTGATGAATGTATATTATTGTTACGTTTTGATAACAATATTGTAATGAATTGTCTTACTGCAGGATGAATCATGGAATCAATTATTTTAACAGCGTCTTTTGCCAGATAAAACTAAATTGCAATATTTTTATTTCATTGCTTGTGAAACACCATGTATATTGTATATATTTTTTATACGTGTCAATCGGCAATCAAATTATAAAGTTAATAGATTTTTGTTTCGTTCAATAATCACGGCACACATATTTTTTTTAATTTTTGGTATGCTTAATACTATTTAATATTTAGGTTCAATTTGTAAAATACTACTGTAAAATACATTAATTTCTTAATAAGAGTAGATAATTTTACATTTCTATCTGTTTTGACGATTTAAAGCTTGTCAAAATAATTTCGCAGAGATTCAAGCCATAATTCGACTATATGTTACTTTTATTTAATTGCATTTGATTTTAAATCTATAGTGAGAATTAGAACATTGTGTCTTACGATTAGTAAAATCAATGTCGAATTTAAAAGACTGAAACCAAAATACAAAGTACATCAAATGTTATGAATATACCTCCAGTTTTTCGAATGTATAATATGTAACAATTATTCTAGGTCGAATGATAGATGACTGTGAAAATCATCGACCCGATTACAAATTGTGCAATTGACTTTAACGGATATTAGTGTAGTTATTGCAAAAATATACTTTGAGACCAATAGATCAATGCGACTATATTATTCCAACTTTTATTTCATTTTATTGTACTACTGGTAAGTTTTTTATTGATAATTAAATCTTGTATATGGTATGCCTCATGTAACGAGCAAAACAAATGAGTGATATGTATGTTAGCAAGGGAATAATGGAAAGAAGAAGAAGAAGAAAGAATATTTAGAAAAATCGTTTGAAAGAATGTAAGTTTAACTAAACTAGGTTTTCTTAAAAAACTGTTTAATTTATACATTTTTAATAATTGTTTAGATTTTGCATATCTACGTATCTTGTAAATAAGGGAAAGTTGGGTAATGACGATCGCCGGGTAATGCTGCAAACTGGTCTATCTCAAAAATTATTAATTGTCGAGAACCGAAAAACGCAACAATACCTTGCAAACATTGTGTAAGCTAACATATTGCAAAATGTCGACAGTTTCTCAACAAATAAATTAACAGCCCTTACATATAATAT
>JARJDW010013334.1:0-12152 GCA_030264715.1 Adinopsis sp. GC000173
ATGATTGATAGTTATTAAAATATTAATAATTGCAAGGCTTTTATCGAAATTGTTAGTTTTTGTTGTAAGTAATGAATTAATTAATATTAATAATAGATAAACAACTAAGAGATTGTTGTGCAAAGTAATGGATTAAGCTATTAAGTGCAACGTTTTTCATCAATTTGTCTGCATTCAAATTTTTATTATTCTTTTTAAAAAATGATTGAGTAAATTATTCGGTGCACTTTATATAGCCTGCTTGTAATGCTAGAAATTAATGAACTTTTGTATAAATGTTAGCTATATGAAACTTGAAGCAAGTAAAATAATTGCTCATTGTAAATTAATAAAAAAATGTACAAGGAATTTTATTAAAACTTTTTGCACGAAGTAGGAAACAACTTATAATAAATTCACAAACTCAAATATTTAAATATTGTATTTTAGTTTATACACGGAAATTGAAAGACTTTCTTCAAAGCACTTACTCATAATCTATTCATATTCCGATAGCACAATTAGTACTTTATGTTGATACCACAAAGCAAATATCGATTGCATTACTTATTTATGTTACAATCGCAAAAGCAGATAATGAATTCATAGCAATTCAATCACGCTTGCGCATCCATATTCAAAACATTGCGAAGGATATACCCAGAAATGGCCAATGTTGTTAATTGTTTTATTAAATTGCAAACAGACATTGATATTTAATTGGACAAAAGCGACACTCGGTAAATCGGTAATTAAATTTTACAATTGTTAACCCGATCCAAATCAGAATTATTTCTACCAAACTTAATTAATTTATTATAAATTAATAATTTATAAATCATTAAAAATCAAGTGGTGGTTTTTGCTATCAAATTTAACAATGATTTATGTTTGAAATATACAATAGAATTTAAGCCGTAGTAGAAATAGATTAAATGATATGCACTAATACTCAAAGTGGAATTATCAGATATAATAATTATTCAAACGCTAATGTGTTTCGGGTAATTGTCATCATTAGAACGATTAAAAAATTGTTATTACAGTAACTTTGTAACATAATATAAAATAAAACAATCTAATTATTTATCATCACAAAGAATCAAGTTGTTTATTAACCAAACTTTTTTTTAAATTTTTGCCTTTTTTTTGATTTCAAAAGGCTCTAGTAAATTAATCGCAAATCTTAATACATATATGTAAAATATTTAATTTTTTGTCAAAAGAATGTTTAACATTTATTATGTTTGGCTACATTAAATTTTAATTGTGTTCTTTCAAAAAAGTAGCTAAATGTTTATTTTGTCTTGTTAAAAAATACTTCTAATGCATGTACTTACAATTAGTTTAAGAACAATATTTAATTCACAATTTTGTATAAAAGTAAAAAAAATAACATGCGAATGACTAATAACTTTACAGGTATACCCCGCTTAACGCTACCCCGCTGAACGCTGATTCGATATAACGCTGTTTTATTTTGATTTCGAAAATTTTCAAATTTCTTAATTCATTTGCATTGCATTTTTACGTATTTTACGTATTTACGTCGAAAATTTAACGTTTTATCTAAACATTGTAATATCGATAGTTTGTAGAATAATATAAAAATTGTAAACGAAAGATTAATATATAATAATCTCTAAAAAAGTACATCTTGTCGATATTGTATACATATTTTTATAACAAAAAAATATACCCCGTTTAGCGCTGTTTCGCTTTACGCTCAAGTTGCTTCCACCGACCAACAGCGTTAACCGGGGTATACCTGTATTTTACAATTTCCAACGCGATATATTGATAAAGATTTCTTTCAGAAACAATTAATTTTATAATAATGCATAATTAAAAGTGAAGTAGTGTTTTCCATATCAAATTTAATGATGATATTCATGATGAAATTTATAGTAAGTCGAATTAGAAATAAAACTCCAAAAAAAATTATGCTACTAGTAGATGTTCCTAACAAATATACGAAGAACAATATTCTATCCTGAATTTTGTATAAAAATAAGAATATCAACATTCGGGTAATTGGTAACTGAATTTTAATACATAATTAAAATGATGTGGTGTTTTATCGGAAATATAGAATTTACGTGTAAGTCGCAGTAGATATTAAATTATAAAAAAGTTATATAATACTCATAATAAATATATAAACATACTTGACAATCAATTTTAACGATGATTTTTAGTTAAAACGAACAATTTAAAATGAGAAAATAAATAATGATTTTTATACTCCTAATAAGTACCTATATGAAGAACAGTTTTGTTCGAATATATTTTTGAGCGATTCTGCTTGCAAGAATATTAATAAGCAAGACAACATTTTTATTACAAATTTTGTGGAGTGTGTTTAATTATGTTGTAGCAAGCATTATTAATAAATTGGATAACATCTTTAAGAAACTGTATTTACTTACCTTCATCTTCTAATCTTGGTTAAAATTAATAATCCATATTAAATCGATGAAATTAATAATATATAGGTGAATTTAAAATGAAATTAAAATGAAATTGTACACTGACAAAGGAATGAGCAACTTTGCATTCAGACTACAACAGATTTGAATATTGATATTAATTACTTTGCCAAGTATGTTTTATTAAAATCTATTTTATTATTTGAGAGAAGTAGATAATACGAGCTAATGTATAAATGAATTAATTTCAAAGCTTAGGTGTTAAATATTCAGTTAGTATGTTATTAATTTTCATTATTATTATATAGTAGTAATAGTAGTTTGTTTTCAATGAATAATACTATTTGTATAAAATTGAAATTTCAAATTTAACAATATATATGACTTAATTATGAGGTGGGGTACTTTAAATATATTTATGGAGCACTATTGATTTGAAGAAGAGATTGGAAAAATAATTTTACATCATAAGATTCGTATATTGATTTAAAAATTCTGAGTAATAAAGCTGCAATCGGTAACTTATAATATATTTCTAAATAAGTTCAAGAATTGTGCGTCATTTGTGTAACTTATGTCGACGATCTTCGCTAACAATTACATAAGCAATGTAAATGTACGCAAATGACTTAATTAGTTTACTTCAAATTTTATTAATGACATATTTCTTACATCTAATTTATATTTGTAGCAGATGAAAGTCCTGGTGAACCATTTTGATTTATACATTAAAGGAAATTTCTTAATAAAACATTGTGTTAGGTTCACAATTCATTTTAATGAATAGGTTTATGTGCATTTTGATTACAATTCGTATAATAACTTTACTTTATTCTATACACTGTGCTCATACAGCTATCTGCTTCTAGACTTTTTCAAATATCTACTTTATTTCCCATGTGCACATCTAACATTTTTTCTTCAACAAATTTAAATTTTTTGATAATTGCAACTGATTCAATTTTTTAACAATCTTTGTAGATGATTACAAAAGTAATGTAATTATTCAAATGCAAGTAACTTATTCATCACACGGTAATTTCCTATTTTGAATTTGCAGTTATTTTAATTATTTATATCTAATATTTATAATATGTATATCTAATTATTTTAAATTGGTACTGTTTTAAATTTCGCATTTCACAACTTTTAGTCACAGTAACATAACATGATGAATTAATTATGAAGCAGGACCAAAGTTTTTAATTAAGGGCTGTATTATTTGGGCAAACTTGAAATATTTTAACATTTTTATTTATTTAAATATTAGGGCATATTTTTTATGTAAATAAATTTTAATTTCAAGATATTTCTAACCGAAGCCAATTTAATTTCTTCAAGATCCTTGTCGTGTGACTTAGTACTTACACGTTATTTTTCTATACCGCATTTGTGGTATGTAAAGATCAATCTAATTATTTGCAATACTACTTTAAATTTTTAATCGTTTCGATTTTCTTGACAATATTTGTTGATAAAGGCAATGCTAATTGGGTTACTTAACTTGTTTGCTTCTAATTTTATTTGTGACGTACTTATATTTATTTGCATATTACATTTATGATAAAGACAAACACTAATTATTTTTATAACATTTTCAAATTTTATATTTTTACACAATTTTCGCAATGTAATGTAAACATTAGCTTCCTATCAACAGGACAATTCTCACTGATTTTCAGTCAGAAATCAGTATGGAAATCAGCGAAACTCGTCCCATCATGTGATCTGACGCGTCAATTAATTGTATTAATGTAAGTATTTCTGCCTAGTTATCAACTAGTGTACTGACGATCATTGTCATTGAAGATTGGAATTCAGATTATAGAATGGACAACTATTCAGAAATCAGTCAAATTTGTCTTGTTGGTACAAAGCAAATATATTTTCTTAAAAAAGATGGTGTTAATTTTGTCCAAATAATTTTTTGGTTGAATTGTTTGTTGAGTTAGGTGTTAGGTAGGCCAATTTTAGGCAGATAACCTCATTTCCAAGTCAAAATCAGACGATTCGGTTGTTTTTGTTGTAAGTACATTCATCATCAGTGTAAAGATACATCTACAAACATGCATGATAATATAAATAATAATAATATATATGTATATAAAGAAATGTAAATAGGAAATAGAATAAAATAAATATGAAAGGCACATTGCAAATTGGCCCAACTAGCGTCAAACTCAACGAATAACTCAACATTAATTTTTGGTTGTTGTTTTTGAAATGATGTAGATAAGACAATGGCGATCGTATGCATATTGAAACGATCGCGAAGGTAATCCCCCAGAAGTGGTCATCGCCACACCGCCGTATGACATCCCGCACGCAAACTGCACGCGTACACACACTCTCAACGAACGCTCCTTACTTGCGCCGCATCGCTGTTGTATTGTACAAACAACAGCTGATAGCGCGCTAATCTCGCATCATCGATAAAAATGCGCACTATCAATCGATTATATAAGCGATCGAAGCGACGAGTGCGATTTCACTTTTCGGCGCGCAACAATGGCGATACAAAACGTGGTGTTGTACGGCGTGCTGCTGGTGGTGGTAGCGACGACGTGGTGTGGTGATAATGGGGTGCGCGCGTACCAAATTGGCGTTGGCATCGCTGATTGCACCGGACCGGCGGCCGGCGTCGTTTTCGTAAGTAATTTGTTTGGGAATGTGTGCAGATGATGATAAATGGATCGTGCGAGGCGAGGCGAAGCGAATGTTTTGTTTTGCGTGCTTTTGGGAAAATAATGAAATTTATCTACGAGACTAATAAATGATTTTTCTTCTGCATCTTAATAATTAATTTTTCCTTTTTTTATTACACATTTTTACATTCTTCATTCTCGTAGATTTCAAATATTATTGTTAAGGATTTTTTTTAAATTATTTTTTAGTAATTTAAATTTAATTTAAGTCAATTCTGACAAGTGTTTTAGTGCAGTGGTTCTCCAACTTTCTTCATATCCCTTAGTTTAATAAATTAAGCATAAGTAGTATACAGTTTTTAAGTACACCACAAATTGATATAACGTCCTTAGATATAGGTTTTCAAACCGTTCAGGCATACCAGGAGTACAGAAATTAAAAAACAGTATAAACTGGAGCATCAAGTTATTTAATGAACAGCTCGATAAATAGACTGATGCGAGTTAGGTGTATTTCATTTTTCTAATAGAAGCTTGGTGAATAATTTATAGGTAAAGATTGCTATTTATAATTTGCTTTGTTTATATGAGTGATTTATTAAATATAAGTATTTAGAAAAAATCTCGATTGTGAAATAAACTAGACTAAACAAAAAAAAGCAGTAAAATTGAAAAAAATATATAAACCTTGCCCAACTTTGTCAGGGCAATTGCTTGTAAGAGACTTACACATCCCACAAATTGGAAACCTTTAGTTTTTTAAGTAAACTAAATAATAGCTTATTGAGATAAATTAAGTAACAAACTTTGGCTTCATAATTAATTAATTAATTAAAAAATTATCTTTTTTGGTGCTAATTGTAGATTTCTGAAAAATTTGTTAATAAGTATTACTCAATAACGAGTAATTTGGGAGCAAATAAAATGGTACATTATCAAGGAAAAAAGTAAATGTATTATATTTAAGGGGGTCGGCGTTTTCTAGGTCACATTTTTTGAACAAATTCATCCTTCATACCAGTGTTACGTTTCGTGCACTTAAAAACTAATTTAACAATTATTTTGAATAAAATATTATAATATTTTGCAATAATCATAATAAATAATAACACATATGCACGTGTAGGTTGTAAAATTTAGATTATTGCGTGTATAATGTATAATACAATAATAATAAATAATTATAGAGGTTTCGATTATGTTATCAATATCGTTTTCAATCGACGAAATGCAATCACCATCCAATTTGGATGCAAAAATTGCATAATTGTACGCTGACGGGCACGATTGCATCAATGCTCATTTTTTATTGGATAATTAAAATCAGCCACTTCTTTAATTAGATGTCGAGCGTTATGTAATGTTTCCGCTCCAATTAATGCGTGCATTTGTTTTCGAGCTTGAACGCATATTAAATAGTGCAATTTATGATTGTCGTCATAGTATAAATTTCCAATTAAAAAAAGATGCTCCAATTTATATTGCTTGGATGCACAACAATAGAAAAATAAATATTGTAATTACGTTTTTGGCCTAGAATTATTATTCACTTCCAGTTTGATTAAACGGTTTTTTTGTCAAAGATGCTTCTAATAGATGCTATTTACTTTACTGAATAACAATTAAAAATTATTATGCTTTTGCATATCGTAAATTTCTACGTTTTGCAGTAGAATTATTCATTTTCAGCTTGAATTCACGTTACCATAAATTGTGCAATTTACAATTCATATTTTGTTTTCAAAAAAATTAAAATTTGTATTTGTCTTTCACATTTATTTTATTAATTCAATAAGCAATGAAGTCACAATTAATTGTAGTTACATAGAAATCCAATTTAAACAAAAACATCAATTTTAAAAAATTTAAATTACATTTTATTTATTTAAATTGGTTTTTTTTGTAAACATTCTACCAATATGTATGTATTTTTATAACAACAAAAAACGTTAAAATGCAGTCAAATGTACAACTTTCGCCAATTTGTTTCAAAGATAATTTTCCCTAATGTTATCAAAGCGATATTGCCATCAAAAGTTCAAACAAGAATATAAGCATCCTTTTTAGCGTATATTTTATTTATTAAATGAATTCAAAGTAATTTAAATTAACTGATTTAAATCAATCTAACCTTGAGTTTTTCTAAAAAGAAGTAAAATGTATATAGCTTCTGGGATAGATTTTTTTCCTTTTAAAGTGAGTACATACTGCAATTGAAGATTGTCGCATTACTCAAATTACATTTTAGAAAAAAGTTTATACCCATTTACATTATTTGCTTTGCACATTTGTTTTAAGATTACTTCTATAGACTATGATAGAAAAATTTATTCTTACTTTGCTAATTTGTAGTATTCTGAATTTTCTTTTGGAAAAAATAGTAGTTACCAATACATAGGTACGGTTCTTCTTTTATATAATACTTACAGCATAATTGCTTTAACGAGCAATGTTTTTTTTTGAATAATTTACTGATAGTTTTATTGCAACATTTGTTTGCTTTTATGGAGGTAGATTAAACAAACACTGTTTTACTTATCGTTAGAGGTACTATTCTGAGCTGCAGTATTTTTTTAATTTATAAACTTGTAAAGTACTTAAATGCATTTGAAACATTTTTAGCTATCTGCTTTTGCCTGTCCTTCAATTCTACGGCTATTAACGCCGCTTGTTGATTAAATTAACAGCAACCTGTTGTATTTGCTTTTGCATTGGAAATTCGTTGCTTTGGTTAATTAATTCGTTCATCGTGAGGGCTTATAGTAATAATATTCCGGTTTGACTAAGTATTAGGTGGTATCTGAGCAACATTGCTTCTTTGATCAAATGTTAATAATGGCAAGCTTTATTAGGTAGTATAGCAATATTTAAATATCATTTACCCTTTTGAGTCTCATTTTAATAATTAAAATAAATATTGCTTTGACATCGTATTTTGACGGTTCAATATTTGTCAATGAAAGGAAATTTATAAAGAAAATTGAATGGTATATTAGAGCTCGTTACGTTTATATTTTTCGTAAATAACTTTCCTATATGTGTGTGTAATAGAGACAAATGGGCTACACTACGGATGTAGGGTGTCTTAGATAGATTATACAATTGTTTGGAAAATTAAAATAATTGATTAAATTACTTTGTGTATTCCACAAAGAGAAAGAACATTTTGACAAATTTAATTGGATACTGTTAAAATGCCAATAAAATAATAATAATAATAAGTAATAAAGGGCGGCTAATATTTTTGGAATCTTGTAATAAGCAGCTAAAACTTTTTACTCAATCTTAACTAAAACATTTTTTATACAAATATAATTGACAACAGCAAATCTCATTTGACGTTGTGACCCATTTTTAGCTATTACACATTTTGGTATTGATTTTCAACAATGATTTTTAATCTTAAAATATTTATTTTAAATATTTAGAGCAATCATAAAGGCTTGTAATAGTTAAATTAAAATATAACTTGTTGTTGAATATTTTTACTGTCAGAATTTTTAGTTTAAAACTAATGCAAGAATTATTTTTATTATAAATATTAACTTAACGCGATTCAACACTAATAAAAAAGTATTAAAAATTACAAATTTATATAAGTTTTGTCGAGTTATGTCTCATTTTTAGCTCTTATACGTTTGTTATTAGTTGTCAGCAACTTTCTTTCAATCCTAAAAAAATTTTTATATATTTTAAGCATTCATTAAAGCCTTTTACACCCCAATTAAAATAAAACTTGTTGTTGAATATTTTTACCTACGATAGGTATTTTCAAATTTAAATTTTATAGAATATAAAAATATATTTATGGATTTTTTAACTAATGACTACGTTCTTTTATTTCATTCATTAGGGGTATGACGTATTTTAGAACTCTCTTAATTTCCGATGCTTCTAAGAGATTCACTCATTTTCCATTTCCACAAATTTTCTATGGGTATTAGCTCTGCGATGAAAGTTATATCAAAGCACGTTACATAAATATTGTTTAATTTTTTTTTGAATACATGATTTAATCTTAGGAAAAAAAAGGTTTTCGTAAAGTATTATCTACAGTAAATATTGAACTAGGTATAACTCTTGTTAAATTACGAATGCAAACAATTACCTTTTTACATTATATTTTGTAATTGAAAGTAGGAAATTCTATACCAATATTGAACATATAAATTAGTAAAGGTATTATTTTGTATTTTGGCATGCAAGTTGCAATACAAAACAGTAATTTGTTCATTTCACTATATGGAAAATGTATAATTTCACAAATAATAATTTATTTATTGCCTATTGGCAATCGCTGAACTGTGAAACAGGCGCTTTATTTATTAATCGCATGTGATATGTATTTGATTTGTTTTTCAGATGGGTTACGCGAAGCTGACGCAAGTGGGTAACGGCATCCATCTGAGACAGTTTTCGCGCGCGTTTATTGTCGAAGAGGATAACAAACGGATTCTCTTCGTTAGCGCTGATATTGGAATGATGGGTCACGGCATACGGCAAAAGGTACGCATTAGTCTTCTTATTTTTGCTATTATATTGTTATTGTCGTTGTTTTCTGCGTAGAAATATATTTCAAGGTTTTGACCCAAAAAGCAAGCAACGAAAATAGATGCTTGTTAAAACATGTATTTTGCAGGCAAATCATGTCAGCATTATGTCGTTTCACCAAATCTGAAATAATCAGCAAAATATACATATTTTTTGCAACGGCGGACGTTGCTATGTTTCCGCTGAATTATTCTAATTTAAACATAGTAATTTAACTTTTCTCATTTTACTATTCTATACCTACATAATTTTGGTAGAAAACATTGGGCGATTGTGAGAATTTTATTAAGTAAAAATAATGTATTAACATACATTAAAAAACAACTTATTTGTAAAAAATTAAAAGAAATACTTTCCAAGATGGACAAATACATGCTTAATATTGATTTTCTACAATTCGATACTACTCCTCGAATAGCGCACAAACGATGACGGCTAGCAAGTTGCACTTACATTTATTACTAGCGTATTCTGCAGCAAAATTGTTGATTTCAGTGAATAAAATACAGCATGAATTGCAATGCGCACAGTTGTATCAACAAAAGACGAACGTCAAGAGAATTTTATAAATTATGCAATACAATGATTTACGAAAACATCCAAGAAAACTTTAAAGTTATTTTTGAATGAAAATTTCAACATTTTTAACATTAACTAAATTTAAAAAAAATTTGCAATTAATTAATAAAAAAGCTGCACCAACTTTATTAAGAACTCCATTGGCTCACTTAAACGTCAAAATTAACATATAATTAATTAATTAATTAATCAATGGCGAGCGCGCGACTGGAGTAAAGAAATAAAAATTTGACACGTTTACACATAGATACATCACGCTAAAACGCATCATTATATGTACTCAAATATAATATACAATAACTTAAACGCACAGGTTTGTTTTTGAGAATCATTTTAGTTTTCAGTTTTGAAGTGCTTTATATTTAGCCTAAGAACTATGTAGGAAATAGTAAATCGTTTAGCGTCGCGTAAAAGGTAGGTAGTAAGTGTAGTTAGAGATGTGTTCAATCTTAAACCAGCTTTGACGTGCACATATTATCATTGGTGGTGTATTAAGTTAGTTCTGCAGATTTAAGACTGAACATATATATCTCTAACCACCCCTACTACCTACTAGAACTAAAGCTGCGAAGATTCTGCGGCGGAGAGCACCGCGTTTCAGAGAGTGAAAGGAGTGCGCCGATAAAATCAATGTACACAATCGTCACTATATCCTCTCTAATTCAAATCTACAGGTCTCCGCCGCATTATATTTCCAGCGTATTGCATGGAAAGAGTAGCACAATTTTACGTATGTCATCATTTTAGCGCTAAACTATTTTTTTTTAATAATTTCTATTTAGAAATATAATATTATACACATCCATATTGTGAGCATTAGAGATATGCAAACATTGTTCGCAAAAGAGCACTAGTTAAGATAGTAAAATGTCTAACTGAGGAATAACAACAAGATGGCTATTAAGGTATAGTTCTTGTAAACTATGTTGTTATTTACTTTTTAAATTATTAAACTTAATATTATTAGTAAATACGTGTTTTTCCAAAATATGTACCTACTTTCCTGAAAATAAGCTTAGTTTAATAACCATTTAAATGTTATATCCTAGTTAAGGCTTGACTAGAACGTTTTGCTACAGAAAGCAGAAACATTATATTTTGTTTCTGAAGGAATTATAACAAGGTAATGCATAGTTCTTTAGGAAAATGTCCGAGTCAACTCAGTCACCCGTTTTGGTTACTCAAATCAAAATAAATCTTTAACGCCATTTATAGCAACAAATATATGACCGTTTTTAGAATTAATCAAAATTTAAACACTGAGCATTTTGTTTTTTACTTATTATATAAATTATATTAATGCATTGAATGTTTTTAAAACGGAAACATATAAAAACAGTAATTGGTAAATGAATGTTAATTGATAATTGATAGTCTGGAAAAAGCATAAACTGAAAATCGTATGTGTTCAAAATGTATATGTATAACATTTTTTAATTCGATAATATACTAATATTTAATTTCAATAAATCATTACACATACACTCGAGCGTGAGAAAATGGCAATGGGTAGAAAACCTTTTTGGGACTCTCATTTTTTTAACACGAATGTGTCAAAAGGCTTTCTACCTAGTGGTTCTATTTTTTCTGGATCGGGTATATGTATTATACATATATACATTTGTTAGTGAGTTGGTAAAGCGATCGCAAAAATATATTTCGAAGTGAAGTATACCTATATTTGGGATTTCATTTTACCGTTACAGACCGATATTTCTCAAATTATTTGCTTATTTTGAATAGAAATATTGAGATATACATTTTCCATGTGTATTTATATCTTTGATGATAATTACAAAGGTTAGAAATACGTATCATTTCTGTGTGTATGTGTGTGTGTTATAGGGAACAAGTATTAAAAATTTACTGCATTTAAATTCGATTGATGTTGCTGTAGGCAACCATTGAAACATTGTTGTGATAAAATGTGTATGTAAACATATTTCCAACGATGGTGTATTTACATCTT
>JARJDW010013338.1:0-19536 GCA_030264715.1 Adinopsis sp. GC000173
AATGTAAAAATATCTTCAATTGATAGTGTTATAAGAAATTTGATGGAAATGATCAACGAAAAAATTGATCCTAAACTTCAATATTTATCAATATCGTAAAATATTACTTAGAAAAGTTTTATTCATTTTATAAAACCCATCATACACCACACACATCACTTATTTAATATTTATAGTGCGACAATCATATTGTTGAATTAAACAATGTTTCATGGAAGCGAATAAAACGTGCGTGTATTTGTATGTATGTATGTATGTAAGTACTGGTGCGCCGCGATGTTGTTTTTCAGCTAGTCAAGCGGAAATGACGCTCGTTGATGTGTTGGCTGGTTGGTGGTTGATGGGACGATGTCGCGTGTTGTGCACTTTAAATATAAATTGTACGTATGTGTATGGTATATATGTACAGTCGTTCGTTCGCTCGCATTTCGTCGTTTTATTGAATAATGCAACAGATGCGTTGCGCGTATTAAATTGAATGAAACATGCACACACGGTTTTTTCAAACACACATAACATCTTTATTATTCATCCACACAACTTATTTCGAACCCTTTGAAACAATATTGTTATTTTATGGCGGTGCAACAGTGAGAAAAGAGGAAGTCGACGTACTACGCGCTTGTGGTGTATAGCCACACCAGATGAATATTAATGTCCCCGCTGAAAATTACTAGTATTTATTCATTTATTGAAACATTTTCAATTGAAAGACACATGGACTTGCATTTTGCTTACTTTGAACCCTTTGAAACAATATGTATTATTATTTTAGAACCAAAACACGCTATTATATCAGAAGAATTCTAGTCCGCTGAAATATTTTTTATATGCNACATGGACTTGCATTTTGCTTACTTTGAACCCTTTGAAACAATATGTATTATTATTTTAGAACCAAAACACGCTATTATATCAGAAGAATTCTAGTCCGCTGAAATATTTTTTATATGCTGCCATAATTAGTGTTAAATTTTTCATGTGAATCGTTTTTTTGCCATTTTTCATACTCTTTGAAACGCTATATAGGTTGGGTGGTAGTGGCAGCCACATCATATTATGATTATACTGTGCTAGAGCAAAATCTGTCAAAAAAGGCATGTAGTGGATGGGGGTATTTAAGGTGTGCTGAATTCAAGGGCGCAAACCGTTTTTAAAAGTTAGATCGCATTTTCGAGATATCTCCATTTGAATTTCTCAAGAAGAATAATAGTGCAGATATGCATTAGAAGTGCATCTTATTGGTAGTGACGTAATCTATAAGCGTTCACGCCTATTGCACGTATCCGAAAAATACAATAAAAATGCATATGCTGCTACTGATTCTTATTGGCGATGACGTTTTACTCTATGAGCATTCATGCCTATATTATCAAGTATTTTATTCGCTTGTTCTTAAGAAATTCAAATTAAAAATCGCGATCTAACCTTTAAAAACGGTTTGCGCCATTGAATTCAGCACACCTTAAATGCCGTTATCCACTAGATGCCCTATTTGACAGAAAAAAAAGGTGCTCAATTCGAGCACGCTGAAATTGTTTTTATATTCACTGAAAAACGTATTCAATTAAAAGCATATAGTGTACTATACATGCATAAAGCACGGCATGGGCATTAGATTTTCCGCGTGAATCGCATTTTAATATATATCTAACGGTAAGTATGCATACATATGATATGTGTATGGTTTTCGCGCCGCGGCGTCTTTTTGATGATGATTCATATCGCATCGCGCATATAATAATAATGCTGCGACGGCGTTATTTATTGCAAATTTATAAAAAAAAGTCGCTTAAGTGAAAACATCTGCGTGGAGGATGGCGTGTTCAATTCCACACACACACACTCACACTAATCGTTCCCACTGTCTTTTCGAAGATGAAGAATAACAGATTGAATTTCAAGAAGGTTTGAGAATGGCTCCTCTCGAATGACGAATGTGCGCCAGCCAGCAGCAGCACACACATAATTTACTAAAATATTAAATGCCTGTCAAGATGCAATAGAATATTGTGTGTGTGTGCGAAAAGCATCTCAAAAACTTAACGGGTCAATGTAATAAAATTGTAATTTTCAATTCGTAATGGATAATGGTGTAGAGCAGCAACCATCAAAATTTAACTGCAAAATGTCACATAAATTCCGTTAAGAAACACGTCGACACACTAAAAAAAAGTAAGTGTGTACTGAAAATTGCTACCAATCCGTTTAATTAATAATGTCAAATGTAGAATTCTTTATGTGTGCTGTGGTGTGTTAGGAATATTGGAGAAGGCACGCAACTATATTATGCTCTAATTTACAGTAAATTTCAGCGTTTCGATAAATTATTTCAATACCATAAAATCTAAGAAGTAACCAAGCTAATTATCACAGCATTCGGGATTATATATAATTAATTATAAATAAATTTTTTGATTAGACAAATTATTGACTTATTAAGTCATAACCGAAATAAATATAGAACAATTTTACGTCGATATTATTATAAAGAGTATAAGACGATTACAGCAACTATTGCTTGCTTGGCAACAAAAATGATTAGAAAATATTTAAAAAGCCACAAAATGTGCTAAAATTGCATAGAAATAAATACATATGGGGGAAGGTTGCGCAAGTCGTACCTCTGCGATTTTGAAGAAGCTATAATGCCTAAACTTCCAAAAACAGTGACAATACAACCAATTTAGTCCCATTTAGCGTATATTAAGATTTTGTCGCCTATCACTGTGTGTAAAAATTTCATTCAACAAAGTTCATTTTTTCCCTTTTTAACAGTAAATAGAAGCAGTAGATACTATAGTTTTATACAGGATCAACAAACTTGAGTTTGCTATTTAAATCTGCAAATTACAGGCAATTTAAGTTAAGGGGTACGACTTACGCAACCTTCCCCTATATATAAATGGCACATTATTTCATTTATCTCTTTCTTTATTGTGGAGCAGCGATTTTAATCTCCCGCACCACAACACAAAAAAATTCTCTATATATATAATATAGATAGAAATGGTCTGGAGTAATATTCCATGTACTCGGCATTGTGTTAATCGTTCAATTAAGACGTTAATTCGTTTCAATTGAATGAATGCGGACGGACGGACGCATGACGTTCAATTCGAAGGGCGCGCGCTTTCCATTATACATACATTTACTTACTATTATGTGCCTCCTTCTTCGCTTTTTTGCCCGGCATCAGGTAGCCAGCCCTCCGGCACAATTCTTGAGGAGGAATATAACAGGCAGCTGTCAAACTATTATTATTGTTGTCGTCGTTGTGTGAATGAGACGTTTCTTCTCGCAGCAGCAGCAGCAGCGGAAGCGTTTCTAAATGGGATTAACTTACAAAGCGTTCGACGCGTCGATTTGGCATGAATGTGAAATTAAAGGGACTTATTCGCCTTTCGTAGACATCCTAAAAGAATTTAATATATAAATATATAGCAATTTTTTACGAAAGATGATGATGCTGGGAGAGATCAAACGCGCGTTGCGGCGCTTGCTTTTTGAGAAGAGGGGTGCGTTTGTTTACATAGTTTAAGACGCTTAATTTGTGCCGCCTGTCTTTTTTCGATCAAATTAGATGCTTATTAGCAGCAATATAATCAAGATTTAACTGCAAAATATTAAAAATCATTCTAAAAAGGCACAAAATGTTATAAAATTGGTGGAATAAATATTAATTTTTTGCTGCTAAAGATTCACGTTGGAAGATCAAACACGCGCGTTTCGGCGTCGCTTTTTTTTTGAAAAAAGGGGTGGGTTTGTTTACATAGTTTGAGACGCTTAATTTGTAATGGTGCCGCCTGTCTTTTTTCGATCAAATTAGATGTTTATTAGCAATAATCAAGATTTAACTGCAAAATATTAAAAATTATTCTAAAAAGCCACAAAATCTTATAATTGGTGGAATAAATATTAATTTTTTGGAAGATCAAACGCGCGCGTTTCGGCGTCTCTTTCTTTTTGAAAAAAGGGATACGTTTGTTTACATAGTTTGAGACGCTTAATTTGTAATGGTGCCGCCTGTCTTCTCTCCATCAAATTGCTTGTTTTTGGCGATAAATTACGGTGCACGCTTTTCCAACGACATAGGAGAAGAAGAAGACGACCGACTATGTGCGCCGAATAAATCGTCCATATAGAAAAAAAGAAAAAAAAACGGAGGCTAGACATCAAAAATCCTTAATTTTTGTTTGATTTTTGGAGGCACGAGTCAATAAATAGTAAACATCCAAAACATGCAAAGCGCAGAGGAAACACACCAAATAAACACGTTGAAATTTATTGCGACTTTTGAAGACCTCCGAAAAAGAGTAGATATCTGTTCGATGTGATATATTCTCTTTGTGTGTGTGTGTGAATTGTTTTGTTGCTTTTTGAAATTTGTCTAAATTTGTTTTATTGTAAAGCAAAGCA
This sequence comes from Adinopsis sp. GC000173, assembly GCA_030264715.1. Lineage (NCBI taxonomy): Eukaryota > Metazoa > Arthropoda > Insecta > Coleoptera > Staphylinidae > Adinopsis > Adinopsis sp. GC000173. The sequence goes on from JARJDW010013338.1 coordinate 4,420, forward strand.
AAGTAACAGCGGCAGCATACAGCAGCAGGTTCGGGAAACCGACCGACGACTCACTTACACACGTTGTTATAAAAAGCCGTTTCTCTTCGTTCGTACATAAATCAATGCAATGCAATGTTATAATAATATAAAGTGCCGTGTTTGATATTTTTAGGATTCATTAATAAAAAAGAACGCAGCAAGTCTTTGGGAACGAAAATAAACCGTGTGGTGCGGCGCACGCACGCTGAATATTATGAACAACGCGCGCCTGTTCCAGCTCAACCAAACACAACAAAATCAAAAAAAAAGAAAAAACGGCTCGCGCTCGCGTACTTATTTCACTATATAACAATAATTATATTTAGCATCCATAATCTAATCAAATTCAAAGTTTTATTTTTCAAACAAAACAATGCGCGCGTTTGAAGAAGCCAAACGATCAATTTTAATTATAGACCATCATCATCATCATCATCGTCGTTGTGATTTTTTTCTCTCGCCTATGTGTGTGTGTGTATATTTATTATTCGCTCTTTGATGAGTGAAATATCATTCTCATTTCCTTAATTACACAAGCGAAAAGCGCAATGAAATCTGAGATGGGGATACACTATTACAAAACGACTGATGGTGGTGATGATGGCAGCTATAAAACAAAATATCTATCAAATTCATTATATTCTCAATATCAATAGAACAATACGCAGTTCATTTGCTATAAAGTGCAAACAAATACTAATAGACTCAATCTATCTTTCAATATTTAACAATCTTGGTTGAAACTGAAAATATTTTTTTAATGTAAAATAGTATTTCTTCTCGTATTACCTAACTATTTCCTTAACCCATTCTTTTTATACGTAAGCCATAATTAATGTGTAAAATACTCTAAGCTCAAACTATTTACTCTGAATAGCTTAATTTATCTGTTTTTTTTTACATTAAATATATTCGCTGGAACTGAATTTTGCCAAAATCATTGCCCTTTTTCATCTTAGCTCGATAGAGGTCGTCTTTTTGGGTAGTTGTCACTGCTCAAAGATGGAGAATAGAAGTAAAATGCAAAACAGTGCACGATTTTGGCATAATACACTTCCCGAACTGCTTTTAAGTAGTAAAAGAATATTAAAAAAACAATTTATATGGAGAAACGTATAAAATATATCTTAGTAGCGAACTTTTCATTCTTTTCTTTTTCTCTGTACAAATATGGAGAAAAAGAAGAAGCCACTGAGGGAGAAAATAATAAATTTGTCATGAAATAGCCTGATGCCAGTGTCTAAGTATTATATAAAAACAATCTTAATATAAAATGTGAAAGAACCGACTTTCAATCAATTTTTAATAATTTCTCTCTCTCGTGGTGGTGGTTTTGATTTGATCGCACCGTTAAAATGACATGAGAATATTATGCGCACATCTATTAATATTTTTGATGTGTATAAACACTCATCCAAAAAATTGAAGAGTTATTCATTTTTGAACGAGTCAGACACTCGAATAAATCATTCGCACGATGACAAGATGTGAGAGTTTTCTCTTCTCCTCTCAAAACGCACATAAAAAATAAATAATTCAATTTGATATTCATATATCTATATATATATAAAAGAAACAACAACAACAAAACAAGAACGACTTGGAAACGTAAAAATAATATTTCTTAATCCTGCTGCCTCACCTATACACACACACTATATGGCAAACGATCGAGCATCATCAAAAATAAAATAAAGAAACGACGACGACGAAGAAAACAAACAAGAAAAAGAAACGGTCATGCTGCGCCGTGTAATATTTACATTTACGTTGGGACAGTGGAGCGATGGTGCGTCATGCGGTGCGAACAAGTGCCTTTCACGTCGTAAAAAATTTATTAATTACACCCGCGGCGGTGGCCGACGGGGGATGGATGTTGTGGTTGTTGTTGGATTCGGGCCCCGGAAAAAAATTATGCATGCACATCACTTATTTATTATTGTATGTATTTGTGTGTCCGCTAAAAAAATGTATTTTTCTTGTGTGTTATAGGTATCGCTCGTCGAGATTGCGGCCGATGTGAATCTGCGCGGGAGGACCCTGCAGGACGTGCAGCGTTTCTGTTCGACGCAATTGGTGAGTGAGCGAGCGAGCGAGTGAATGAGTGAGTGAGTGCTGGGCGATGATGACATAAAGCAAGCCACCAGCCAGTGACACTTTTTCGACCGTGGGAGATAAGATCGCGCGTATATATATGTATATGGGGTTCTGGCTGTGTTGGAATGTTAAGTTTTCCTATATACAAGAGATAAGCGAAGTGGTTTCGGATGGTGAAATATTAATTTAATTTATGTTTGTTGTTTGGATGGTGTATCCAATATTTTTTCCAGCGAAAAAATGTTTTATAGAATCTGGATTCTGTATGTCTGAAATTCAAAGTTTCAAAATGTTTTTGGAATGAAATTAAATAATAAGAAATAAGAAATTTTGCTTCAATCTTTACTATTTATGCCTAAAACGGTGTAATTTATGATATTTTTTGGTTATATATGCGCCCCCTGTTCAGCAGACTGCCCCACTAGGGAGCCACATGCTACAGGTTGGAAACCACTGACTTATCACTAACTCATAAAAGAATAAGTAGTTTTATAGTAAAGTTCGCAACATTTTAAAGAAATTTTGTAATTTTGTACGTAGACTGATAGGCAGTCCCTTAAATTTTGTCTGTTTTTTGGGTAATTCTCAACTTTCACTGATAAATTCTATATTTATTAACTATGACTATGAATTTTTTTGTCTACATTTGTTGTAAACAGCCAGAAAATGCAATAAAACCCTTTCAGACTAAGTTAATCCATTCTTGGATTGCGAATTCTTTCTCGTACGAATCACATTCTCCGATATATGAATCAATGAAAATTTAAATGATCCGTTCCACACCATAAAAATGTTAACTTGAAAGACTTTTTTACTACTGCAAATTTTAATTAAAAGCGATGGAAATAGTTCTCAATATAATTGTTAATTTTGTTAAAATAAACTACCAGGCAACATTTTTAGCTGCTTTTCCATTCGAATAATATAATAAACTATTCTTCTTCTTGAGAATTGCAACTGATGCTTTATCTTAAAGGATTTAACTGTGTTCTAATAGACTGGAAACAAAATATTTGTCATTTTGTTTGACTACTATTATATTTTATCAAAAATTTGAATAAATAAATTAAATATGTACCTAAAATATATCGCAATCAAATTTGAATAATATAGCGTAGACGTAAAGCGGTTAATCTCGTAAATCAGATATATATAATACTAATTAGCATTATTTTTGTAGGTATCATTCTGGGAGTGCCTGAATGGAACGCTCGACGGTAAGCGCTTTAAAACAAAATCCCCTTCTTACTCTACCACTACACTGCTACTTACTTCCGAATTGGAAATTCAATTTTACTTTACATATAAGGTGCGGTTTTCTCCAATACTTTATGCATACATCGCGGCCATAAACATAATAAAGTTATTAAATTGTTATTACGAAACGCCAACGCGCGCACAAAACAAAACGAGATTATTATTTGCTCGTAATTAAAAACGACCAAATCAAAAGATAGAAAAGTTTTAGGTAGGTTATGTGCAGCGCGCAACGACTACTTCGTGCACCACATTGCGGTAGGTGTATTGTTTTCTCTTCGTGTTTTTTTTTGCTTTCGTTCGTGCCCCGTTTTGTTGTTGTTGTTGTTGTAGTCGTTGTCCTGTAAGAGACAAAAAAACCAAACACACAAGCGGTTTAACAAAACAGGCACATAAATTTTTGCGCTCTCGCGCGCGCGCCCCACGTTTATAATATAAAGTAGCAACCGTATCGCACATCTTCGTGCTTTGTCACCATCAACTATCGCATATACAAAACCGTCGTGGTTGCTGCTGTTGCTCGGTTTGCAAGCTCTGCAAATAGCTAGCACCACCACCATATATATACATCGACTTTGTTGTCGCAGAATCTCTAGCAAGAGGAAGGACGTAGTCGCGCGTCTCTGCTATTATTACTGTTGCTGCTACTTTTTTGCTCCACATACACACACATTTTATTGCTCCTAATTTATCGCGCGCATTGTTTGGTTAATAAAAAGTGTGCCCCGTTTATTGGCAATTAACTCGTTTGGATTGAGCAAATATTATTACACTTCTGCGCTGCAGCATGCCGTTTACGCTCAATTAACATAAAGTATTTTCAACTGCACGTTAAAAAAATCTTAAAGAAAGTGTTTTAGGAGAGAAAATAATAAAATTACATTAATACGCAGAAGGAACTGTAATGGGACGATAAAATTCTCTTTCTAAATCATGTTTTAACATTTGGAGCATTACACGATGATGGAAGATGGTTTAGAAAAAGAAATTGATTGCTCTGTGTCTGTCACATTAAGTCAATACATTTTTTTATGAAATATTTCCTAGTTTTGAGTTGATTTGTAATAAATGATGTGACCAGACATAAATGTTGTGGTACAACTAGAAATTCGATGCTTTTTTCGCAGGAAGGAATCACCGATAGAGAATTTTTTTATCACTTCCTGCCAAAAAGCGTCGAATTTTTAATCATATCATAAAGTTCATTAAATTTTACTGATATATAATTTTTCTTTAAATAATTTTCCTTAATTTTTGAAGAGATTTGTAATAGTTGTTGTAGAGGCGTAATTTTTAATTCTTTCCTGCCAAAAAGCTTCGAATTTCTAATGATACCACAAAGTTTATGAAATTTTACATTTACATTGTGAATGTATTACCTATTGCAGAAATTTCGCGTGGAGAATCATGGCCGGGCCGAAGCTGCTGCCCGCTGCCGCAAAACGAAAACTGTCGGTTGGCATGTGTGACAGCAACGCACCTCGACGACCTCCAGCCCGGCTGCCGGCAATCCGACGAGATCTCCTTCTTCAACTGCCTCGATCGGCAATACCAGGGCGTTGAGTGCTGCGGCCGGGCGCGTACGTCCGATTGTCACGATGCGTGTCTCGATATCTTTCGCAGCAAATATACGCCGAATCGCAATCAACGCGAGCTGGTGGCGGCACGCTGTGAGGCGACCAGTGCGCCGGTGCTGAATTGCATCAGTAATGTGACGAAGGTGACGCCGGCGATTAATTTGCAGCGACATTTGAAGTGCTGCGATAAGTCGCAACGCGCGACCTGTCGTTTCGCCTGCAAGGAAACGATTCTCAGCAATAATACGTCGCTGCAGGAAATTATTGATGGACTGCAAGTGGGTGGTTGTGGACCGCCTCTACCCCAAGTAATAAAACATGCAATATATGAGTTATTCGATAACTTTTCGTGGTTTTTGTTGTCTTTTTACAGACGTTCTTGTGATATTTTATTGCTTTGTTGCTGCTGCTTGCGTTGCTTTAGATTTTTGAAATTTTACAAAAGCAGCAAGAAAAATATTACAAAAAAATAGCAAAAAAGTCGGAAACTTATTGGACCGCCAATGTACAATGTATGTCTTTTCAAGCTATTTTTTACAAATTTGATTATTATTACAGGAACAATTCTGGCAGTGTTTGATGAAGCCCGAAACGGAACCGACGCAATTTGAGGTCAAAGTGTCACGCATTGATCGTGTTGGAATGGATTCGGCAAAGTGGCACTGTTGTCAGCGAGCGGCAACACCAGAATGTCGCAAGTTGTGCTCTAAAACCTTCACCAAAGACTGGTCGATGCTATGGGAAGAATTCCATCACAAATGTCTTAGTCAAACCATTCACGAAGACTTACGCAATTGCATCGATGAAGGTATGCATTATCAAAACTTTAAAAAATAAATTAAATTAAATGAAATTGTGTGTCCTTTTTTTTAGTTGATGAACCTTGTGAGCTCGGCTGCGATGGATTAAGCTTCTGCACCAACTTCAACAATCGCCCCACTGAGCTGTTTCGTTCGTGTACGCCGCAAGCCGATGAGGCGGCGCGTAATGATGTCACATTGTGGCAGACGCAACGCGAACTCACCCTACCCGGTCTCAATTTACCGCTGAAGAATATCAGCGATTGCTCGCCGAATACGTGGAAAGCGGTGGCGTGTACGTTGCAAATCAAACCGTGCTCGCGACACGCGCACGCTAATCAAATCTGTCGCAATGTGTGCTTGGACATTCTAACGCAGTGCGTGGATTGGAGTCGCGTCGCCGTCCATCACTCGCCCGACTCAATTTGCGCGAATTTATCGCCCGACGATCCGAACGATTCGTGCATCGGACTCGATAGTTTTTTGAAACCATCGTTGAATGCACAGCCTGAAGGTAAAATCTCAGTGCAATCACCGTGTAAGGGTGAACCTTGTGATGCAAACGAAACATGCATCGTGGCGCGCCATCATCCAAGTCGATATCGATGCGTACCTGGTTGTAAGCTCGGCGAAGTGAGTGAATATCTCGTACCGGAGAACGCCTACGTTCGCATACCGATAGCGGTGAACAACGCAAAAGGCTGCTTGAAGATCTGCAAGTGTACGCGTCACGGATTGGAGCAGTGCGCGCCGCTACCGTGCGTTATGCTCGCCGGCTGCTGGATGGGCACGAGCAGTCAGCGCCAGCACGGCGACGTCTTCGATATGGATTGCAATCGGTGCGGATGTTATGCGGGCGAGGTGGTGTGCAGTCGGAAGCAGTGCGCGAGTACGGCGATCGCCGGCGTCAATACCGCCTACACGACATTGCCGTGCAATTGTGCACCGCATTACGTGCCCGTTTGCGGACGAAATGGAAATGTGTATCCGTCGGCGTGTCTAGCCAAGTAAGAATCTTTCACTGAAACGAAAAAAATAGAGTTTGTATAAAAATTTACAGTCTTGAGTAATTTTTATCACGTTTTTATTAGCTCATTTTGTCTGTCAGTCAATTTATTTAGGTTTGTGTATTGGGATGGAATTTTGCTATTGATTTTAAACAGACTCCCAAATAACTAGAGTTATGAAATTTTTACAGAATCTCCAATCTTTTGCTCAGCACTAAATGCACCGGTTGTAATAATATTTTTTAATCAATTCTGAAAATGTCGTATACGTAGAATGGGGTTATGAAAATTGTCAAAGTGACAGCTAATAATAAAAACATGGTAATTTATTGTATATAAAAATCTCTTTTTACACAAACAATTATTTAGTGAAGTTTTGCCAAAGCGCTTTGATGCATTTAAAAACATTTAAGTTTCTGTTTTTATGAAATATATAATTGGAAATCTTTCAAAACCAGCCGCCGATCGTTTATTCAAATTAAATCTAAATTAAGATAAATATTTTCTAGATGCGCTGGTTTGGGTGATGCAGATATAGAGTACGGCGCGTGCCAGGACCCGTGCAAGAACAATCCATGCCCGATCGGAAAGAAGTGCGTGCCCGATACGAAGGTGTGCCTATCGCTGATGCATAAACCGTGCACCCAATATCAATGCAGTATGTATTCGTACAATAACATATCTTGCAATAATATCTAATAATGTGTGTTCTTTTTTAGTAAATGGTACAGCGAATTGCGCTCATTTACCGCCCGATCCCGTTTGTGACATTGACGGCAAGCAACATGCAAACGCTTGCCTACTAGCACACGACAATAAACGATTGGGATATCGCGGTGCATGTACGACGCATTGTCGTGCCGATGGTGCCGTGTGTGGCATCAACGGCAAGACTTATCATTCGGAATGTGCCGCATTCGCCGATTATGCAAGCGTCGACTATCGCGGTCCATGCGTTACTGTTGGCTTGATCGCTGATCGCAAAATGGTACAATGCATTGGCGTTGAATGTGCACCATTACCGGACGCCGGCTGTTTTGGTTTCACACCACCGGGTGCTTGCTGTCCCAAGTGCGGCGGTAGTCTACGTTTACTATATTCGCGCAAACAAATCGATCGAGCTTTATACGTGCTACACAACCGATCTACTTATCCACTAACTTTGAAGGCGATGCTACAGGTAAATATTTTAATTAGGCAACTTGATATACATCCATATACATTGTTTTATTCTGCTAGGCATTGGAACGGCACGTTCAAGTTGCACAATGCGTACTTCGAGGCTATCTCACCGTCGAGCTGGACATTTTCATACTCGTCGAGAGCAGTGAACGTCGCCCGAATCGTCTCCAGCTGGAGGCGTGCGTGCGTGAGGCGGAAAAACTAGCGAGTTTGATAAACAGACAAAGTCCGCGAGTGATCAGCGATCTAAGTTTGAGTAGTCTGGTGGCAGCAACCGTCATCCACACCGAATTCAATTCGGCTGCTGTACTCTATCATTACATTGCGCTGCTTGTCGGTTGCATTAGCGTACTTTTGGTAATGAGATGATGAGATGAGAGAAAGAAAGAGTGGGTTTCATTTTTTTTTAATTCATTCATTGTGTTTATAATTCATTGATGATCGAGCTGTGATACGTTTTGTTGATTATACATTTGTAAGATAGTGCCAAAGATTTTGTTTTCTTATTATTATTATTATTATTTTGTATTTTGACTGATTTTTTGAGTTGTGTAACCAAAGTGCAATTGATAATGCAATAATGTGCCACGTAATAAATAATACTAATTATGTTTATAATATTTAGATACGTATAGTTATGTTGTTGAATTTTTTATCCTTTAATGTATATATTAAAAAAATAATGATATAACAAATATTGCTGGTTGCATCTATAATAGTACGAATTGGAGTTAATTTTCCTACAAAATACGACAATATATTGATTAGTGGTAATGATGCCACTTCTGCTACAATGGGCTGCTAATGAAGTAACAGGCTGTTTGGCAAAGAGCAGAATATTACTCGCAAAGTTTTGAAAACGTTCATAACCTATGCAACTTCATATACACACCACTGCTTACTTATTTGCATAAGATAACAAATGCAATTTATTTATATAAAATCGCATAATTATATCACAACAAATTCATTGCTAATGATTGTTCGTATGCGATGCATTCATAAATGTGTTACATGTAAATATTGTATGCGATAAAACAAGCAATTGTATTGAATGCACTTACAATGAATCGGCTTATATTGTTGTCGTTATCATCCTCGCACATTAATCACCGCATTCGTTGATTGCAATTATTAATAAACACTGGAATTAATTTATATTTTGAGTTATGATGAGAACGTGCAAAACACTGACACAACTCTAACCTTTGTTCCACTTGGAGGTTTTGTTTACTAAGATGGCGACGTTTAAGCAGTGCTACCAAATATGTTTACAGCCGACATACTAATCAACTGGACCCGACTGTCAATGTTGTCAGTCATTTGGAATCGCTGGTATTCTTCGCGAATGCACTCGTAAAGGGAATAAAATTTGTTGAAATAACGTGCTTGAGTTCGGGCACTGTCATCATCAGATGTGCGGTGGTGTCAATTCTTTATCACACAAAAAACTGACATTATTTTTATAAAAATAACACATACTGCATTAATAATAATGTCTACAAATTGAGGACAATAATTCGTAGTGATCGTTTGCTCAAAAATCGCACAGAATGTTTGCATTCTGCATATCAACCATTTAGGCTAAAAAAAACAAGTTGTAACTTGTGTGACATTGTTGATGAAAACTAATGAAATTAAAATAAGGTTCGTACGATTTGTTTATCTTAGTATTTGTGGGTTAATTATGAACTTGATGGTGCAGGAAATGCAAGAGAGATTGATTCGAGTGCACGTACTGCATTTGAAGCCCTCAAATGGGCAACTGCCTAAACTGTTTCAAGGAGCCATCCTCAACGGCCCAAGACACAAGCCATCAACATAATCACAAAGAAGGTAGGTTCGAATACTCATCCAAACATTGTACATCAATATTGTGAAATGTTGCAGAAATGCCTGAAGCTCAATTATACCCAAATACAGCTCATATATCAACAAGCACTTCAGTCGTCGACACAAACATTATTAGCAACGGTAATCACGTACAAGCCGAGCCGATTAGCAGATTCTATCCGTACCAACGTCGTGGACAAAGTAAATCGGCACCGAATATGGGACTAATCGATAGCAAACCGTCTGATAGTAAACTAAATACACTCTTTGAGATTTATCGCGACAGGGAGGAGGATTGCATCCTTGAGGAGGGCATCGAGCAGCTATGCAAGGATCTACAAGTCTCTCCCGATGACTTTAAAGTGTTGGTATTAGCATGGAAGCTGAACGCTGACATGATGTGCCGCTTCACACGTGTGGAATTCGTAAATGGATTGAAAAAGATACGCGTCGATTCGTTAAAAAGCCTTCAAACACGTCTACCCGAGCTCGTTAGTGAAGTGGAACGCAACGATGAGTCGTTTAAAAATCTATATCGGTTCACGTTTAAATTCGGATTGGATTCGGCGTCCGGCGAGCGAATACTTCCCATCGACTTCGCCATCATCCTGTGGAAGCTAGTTTTTACCGTACGCGAACCGCCCATTCTGGAGCGATGGCTTAGCTTTCTGAAAAAGCTGGAACACTATCGTGGCATATCGAAGGACACGTGGAACATGTTTTTGAATTTCTGTGAATCGGTCGGTAATGATCTCAGTTCGTACGACGATAACGAGGCATGGCCTAGTTTGTTCGATGACTTTGTCGAGTACGAAAACGATCAGGCGAATCAGAATGTTACGAAAGAGAAGGAGTGCGAGAATTTGATCATTAAAGATGTTTGATTTTTACGTATATTTGCTATAATATAACAACCATAACGTTATGGTATTTTGTGATTTTTCGCGGCGTTTGTTTAAACAACACAAATGATTATCCTTCTCAAAACAAAACAAAACAAAACCGTTTTAATAATTAGCCAATTTTTTCAACGAATTCTTCAGCCAACATATATATATGTATATTTATATAAAATAGTGTTGTTTAAGCAAAACCAATATTAAGTCCATATATTGTATAATACAACTATTTTTACACATACACCCTCCCTCATTTCCCGCCCCCCCTAAATACTATTGAAATTTTAGAATTTTTAAGTGCGCTGTAGTTAATTCTATCGTAGGTACGTTCTAAGTGTCAAGTGATTTTATCCTTAATCAATTCATTTCTACGAAACAGATATAAAAAGTAAATACAATACAACACACTCGAATGATTAGTGTTTTACATTATAAAATATATTATTAATAAAAGATAATAATGTGCGCTTGATAAGAAAAAAAAATGAAATTAATCAACATGAATTATTTTTTTAATATGTATATCTCTTCTACATGTATAGAATAATTTTCATTTTTTTTTTGTTTTTTGTGATCGATCTTATCTCTCAAGATAAAAAACAGCAGAAAAACTAATAACAATTGTATGTAATTATTTATTTATATATCTATATATAATAATTATGAAATGAATTAAAGCGAATTGTAATTTATTAAATATTAATGTAAATATCTATTTTTAATTCATGTAAATCCATCGACCAACAAGAAAAAAAAATAAGCAAAAACAAAACTAATAATTTATTTGGTATTTATATAACTTGCTTAATGTTTTTAATTAATTCATTAATTGTGTTTCAAACGAAATAAATGATAATTTTAACTCTGATCGATGATGCAATGTTACAATGTACCCTATTACTACAATATTGTTGATTCTTGCATAAGTAATTAATTTGTTTGTATTTTTGTTATTAGATGGACAATTTAGTGATGAAGACAAATGAAGATATTTTTTAAGAATTCTCACATTCCATGTGAAGACTGGAGAGTATTGTAAAGTGTAATTATTGTNATTCTTGCATAAATAATTCATTTGTTTGTATTTTTGTTATTAGATGGACAATTTAGTGATGAAGACAAATGAAGATATTTTTTAAGAATTCTCACATTCCATGTGAAGACTGGAGAGTACTGTAAAGTGAAATTATTGTGTTCTTTAGTTAAAATAAACATAAACATGGCGATATTTTCTAACTCTAAACTATCTTTTGTAAAAGAGCAACATTTTTCTGAGTGAATCAATTTTGTTTCAAATTTAATTTTTCTAAGATGAATGAGCCAACATGAATATGTACATTTATTTAAAACAGTTTATGCTATTAATTCATACAAATTTGAGTCCGGTACAAAAAAGACACATTTAGGCACATTTTACTTTAGTAGCGAAAAATAAGAATTTTATGAATTACGATTGGTCAAATAACGAAAGTAATCTGAATGAATATACAATAATGTGAAGAAGCTGTAGCGATATTTTCTATGTTTTCTTCAAAGTTGAGTGAAAAATTATCACCAGATGTTTCAAAATTTTAATTCAAAAACAGCGGATTGCCCCTTTTTTGATATGCATTTTTACATTACATTTTTTTGTAAAACTTTAATGTTTGTTTTCAAACAGTTATATGTATGTATTTAAACATTTTTCCAAGTATTTTCAGTTTTTGTTTGTTTATACCTTTCAGAGCAGCTGGTTATATTACAAACAAAGACCAACTATAATTATATTGGATACAGTTTGAGAATTATTGCCGTGTTTATTGAAATCAGTTAGGTAGCAGATAATAACAGATGCTAAAAATAGCAAGTTGAAAAATTGTTAAGCGATGAATATGGAATAGCGAATTTATCAAAACGATGATGATGATGGAAGAATGACACGAGAAAATATTTAAGCGATGAATGTTGTATTATTATCATTTTTCGTGACAATGCACGTATATTGACCTTTCAATATTTTGCAACGATCAATTTATTTTATAAATGTAAATATCAACAACGCAACGTGGAAATTCTAGTAGCGCTATTTAATTAATTAAGCGGCAATGCGTGTTTCGCCTTTTAGCCGAATTGAAAATTATTCGCGCCGCATGCCAAAACATTTACGACGACGACGACGAAACAATCCATTATATCAGATAAATGGCAATAACGCGGACGATTGCAGCAATAGTGGCGGCGAGATGACATCGAATGCGCAACTAAAACAACAAAAAAAAACATACTATCAAAACAAGAAACGAGCGCGGTTCAATATTTTCCGCCCGACCCAGTTTGCCGTCAATTAATCCTTCGTGCAGGTGATAAACAAAGCGGAGAAGGACCTGTTGCGTTTTTACGCGATGGTTGCTCGACGTACGACGCCGGCCAAAACAATTTTACCACACGCAAATATTTTTCTATATATGTTTGTTTGTTGACATGTTATACAATAATTTTCATGAATCAAAGACGATGTTGATGGAAATGATAATTTTGTATGGCCGTGACCTATAGATGAATTCGCGCATATACACATACACATATATGTATACAGAACAGCAAGAAAGAAAGAAAAAAAAAGATAGAGATTGTGATAAGCGTCGTCCAGCATCCGCATGTATCGACGCCGAGGCGCTACTGCCACGAGTGACGCGCGTATACGTCGTCGTCGTCGTCGCCTCCCGATCGGTTCGGCGCCAGAACGCCTGGCGTCGATGCATCGTTCCCGCAGCGTTGTAAACTCATTCATTCAGCGATCCGGCGAGGCATTCAACAATGCGACCACCCCGCGTCCACATCCTTGTCACACTCGCCCTCGTCGCCTTCAAAACAGGTAAGCGCAGCAACACTACTACTCCCAAAAAAAAGCAATGAAACTGCAAGACGAAGAGTAATTTGCAGGCGAGTGCATTAAATGCTACAGCTGCCTGTCCAGCGAGCAGCCGGACTGCATCGAGCCGGAGCGCTACGGCGTGAAGAAGGTGCGTTGCGATTTGTCGGCGCTCGACGAGACGCGTAATATGGCAGCGGCGATGCACCACGACTTTGCCAAGATCTTCGAGGTGCATCTGCAAAACGACGTGATACCCCTCAACTGTTTGAAGCAAGTCACTAAAGGTTAGTGTGTCGCGATTCGAAATCGATATAGGCGCGCTTTTGCATGCTGTAGTAATTAGCAAGGCAGGAAATGGTCAATTCCACGTGTAATTTACTTAATTTTATTGAATTAATTGCGTTGTCTACTTTATTTCCTTAAAAACACCTTAGAGAAATTTACGCTTTGCCATAGTTTTAGTAAAATCTTTTCAAAAAAACAATAAGAAATATACCTAAACAATATCAAAACGTGACATTTAAATGAGTTTTGTGGCCTCACCAAGAAACATTAAAGAAATAAACACTTTGTAGTGTTTTGGCACAATTTCTACAAAAAAACAGGATTTATCCGGATATTTCAACGAATTTTGTTTGTTAGGCGAATCTAGTACGAGCATCTTGTAACAGTATGTAATTGGCTTACTTAATTTAATTAACATAATTACGATGTTTACTTTATTTCATTAAAATCACTTTTTAACGAATTGTTAGTAAATTCTCTGCAAAAAACAAACATATATACCTAAATAATATTTAACATGACATTTAAATGAATTTTATTTGATGAGCAATCAGTCCAGCATAATTAAACATTATGTACTTGATAAGGTGGTACACTATTTGAAAAGTAAATTCAAGTCATTTAGATACATACTACTAGAGCGCGCACTGCAATACAAAAATCTATCAAATCAAATACTGCGAGCCTATTGAATGCAACCCGACATACTATTTGCAGGTTGGTTCAGGCTGATTCACTCGGGATTGACAGTTTTTTATAGGTTATATTTCGGGATACAGTCCCGAGTGAATCACCCTGTACTAGCCTCCACTAAAAATGTCAGTGGAAATTGTTGTTTTATTGATGAACCAGGTATTAGTTTATTAAGTTTTCGTGCTATTGGTATACATAACGATAATCCACAGCACAGACAATATAATTAGAGACAGATGGGAAGTCTTATGGAAGAATTTTGTCGCAGTTTTGCTGTATTTTATGTTGCCTACATATTCACAAAAGTGTTTTGATTTTGTGATTTTATCGCATTAGCTGTTTCAGTCTCCTTTCGCCCAGTGCATTTTGGCTTCACTTGTCATATATGCAGTCAGTCATAGAGATATACATTATGGAGTGCGCACTGCATATATGACAAATTGACAAGTGAAGCCAAAATGCACTGGGCCGTGGGCGAAAGGAGGCTGAAACATGTAATGCGATAAAATCACAAAATCAAAACATTTTTTGTGAATATGTAGGCAACATAAAATACTGCGACAAAATTCTTCCATAAGAATTCCCATCTGCCTCTATTATATTGTCTGTGCT